>SKCR01025417.1:0-234817 GCA_019454045.1 Zanthoxylum bungeanum
GGAATACTAGATTATAGAGCCTATTGTAGACTCAAATGAGCTTTCCAGAAATCTGTGTTCTCTAATTTTGATATCACTCAGATTTTCTGATTTTTATCAAAGTATAGAGAATACATATGTTATAGTAGGGTTAGTGGAAGCGTACAAATTTCTTTCTAGTGTTATATATCAAAACGACATTATCATTATTAAGGCAATAATGAGATGTTTATAAGGTAAAAGGTTTACCCAAGTTTTATTTTCTCAGTGAAAGCAATAGGTGTAGTCTCTGTTATATTCGATATAAAGTTTTATATATGATATAAAACTAAGAGACTTGTGAGATATTCCATTAGTCTTGTATTAGATATGATCTAATAAAGGACACCAAGACTATATGTGTGACAGTTAGTATAATTGTTTGACATTTAGTGTGTCTCGTATATATAGTATTCATCTTTCTTAAAAGATGATTCCTTTGTCGAAAGAGAAATTGACTATAATGTCCAGTCAATCTTGTGCATCATAAGATGATGGCATAATGAATACTATATTATGTGCGATTAAAAATATCAATTTAATCGTAATTGTTATGAGCTATTTTGATACCCTGTAGACCATAAGATAGGTCTTGAAATATGTTCTTTGTTATCTTTGAGATATTAAGAACGAGTTTATTATTCATGAATAATTTAGTATTCAACCATTAGAGTTAGATTAGTTTTGAGTCTAATTATGACATTAGACTGTCTATGTTATATAGAGTCAGAAAAGATGTAGTGGGAGTGTCAGATATGATTCTACCGTGAATGGAATTAGTTGCAACTTATGAAGTATTGACTTATGAAGTTGCATGATGACCTTTTAGATTAAAAATTTTGACATTAGTGTTGTGCATGCGGTTGTCTGATAGTATTTTCGATTTGATCCCTAAATACTTGGACAACTTAGTAAATATAGCACAATATTGATATCGCATCTGAGAACTATTGATGTGGAACTTAGGTTCTACATAATATGTTTGATGCTGCCCAAGGGAAACATTTGGGATTGTTAGACAAACTCAAAATGTAATAGTGGACCTACTCGCTTATGCCTACCTCTTGAGTGCTAGGTGAGTTCTTGAGGGCCATGCATATACGATACACATTAAAATGTGATATGATGTCATGGATTGGCACTAGAGCAAGTGGGAGAAATTATTATGGTTGGTGCTCGGAGCGCCAATTCGGATCGTATTTGTGTCCGGTTCATGAATATCAACAATTCATTTTCCCATAATATTACACATTTATGGTAACATCTTTTATCTTTTAAATATATATTCGATCTAATTTGATTAGATTAAAACTAAATCTGGTTTAGTGATATATATATATATATATATATATATATATATATATATATATATATATTAGATAAAGACCTGATGATTTACAACGTAATGCGCAGTTACAACATAAGTTGTAATTGAAATTGGGAAGCGCCACTATAAGTTGTATATTCTCAAATAAAGTTCATGGTCAAGATTTACTAACACTGGTCGGTTAGTAAAATCCGCTGAGACCAGTGCATGTCGTATATCGGGACTTGGTCCGATGGTTTATCCCAATGAACTATGAGTCTCGGGAGACTCGTATAAACGTATATATGTTTATTTGATAAACACAGAACGACTCACCGAAGATTTCCTAATAGATGGTACACCAATGTCAATAGGAATATTCTTGAGTTGAGTAGCATAGTGGTCATTCGACTTGAGATACCACTGTGGATATCTGAGACATCCTCCACACTTTGATGGTAATCATGTCACTGATCTATTTAGATCAGACCTCCGTCTGTTCGTTGGGTGTGGACTCATGCTCATGATATCTTGTGAGTATCAGATAGAATCCGTTAGTCTTGTGTACAAGGTATAGGTTCGTCAGTCATGTGTGTAGGGTATAATATCCCGACGTGTTTGCGATCGTGTAATTCAATGGTCGTAGTACAGTGCGGAAAAGAGTTTCAAGTGTTATTTATAGATCGTAAATTTGTAAGTTGATTATATTATACTTGAGGGATTTGACGTTCTCATATATATCTCTGGTATAATTTGGATAGCCTGTGACGAAATGATTATACGTATGTGATGATCTCGACTTGCATAGTTCAGCAAGATAATCCGTAGTCGTCATAATTTATGAGTGGGTAAATTATGGACATAAAATTGGATTTCATGACGGATATACCTGAACTTAGAGAGTCCCACAATATGAAACGTACTCGCTAAGTACTAGGGCAATTTGTTATGAATAATACTGATTATTTATAATATATTATCGGATTAAATTAGTTAATTGGAATCGTTTAAGTAGTAAATGAAATTACACATACCGAGGTTATCTTAATGTGTATTTGTATTTGTTACATAATTAGATTAGATATACATTAATTGGTAAAATATCTTTTGACACATATAAAGTACATAAGACAAACTTAATTAATTATTTAGATAATTATTAATTTTTACATTACATGTGTAAGAGTTTGACCATTTATTATATATATTAATTGTAATATATGGATAAATGAGATGCCATGTGGATGGCTTTTACCAAGTATTTCTATTTAATTAAAATTAATTTAATCATTGACTTTTTTCTTTCCCACTCAACGTCACTTTTTGGGTTTTAAAAAGAAAATTGTTTTCTCTCTTTTCTTATGTGGTTGACTTGAAAATCCCTACCTTATTCATCTTTCAAAAAAAGTCCAATGAAGAAAGAAAGAAGAATCTCACACACAACAATAAAGTTTGAAGAGATTAGAAGATTAAAGGTAATCTTTCAGTTTCTTTTACTTAGAAAATTATTTCTTTGTTGTTCTTGTGTTTTTGCAATGGTTGTAGAGATTATTTATAACTTTAATTTTGGGGTTTTTTTTGATTGCATGATGGATTGAGAAGCTAGATGCATTTGTAAGCTTATTTTGAACTAGATTAAGGTAATTTGGATTCAATTTGTTGTTGGACAATTTAGTTGTCATTCTAGAGTGTAATTACCACTCTTATTATGCATAGAATTTTTCTAGTGGTCTTCTTTTGTGGTGACTTTAAATGAGTGTTAGATTAATTAGATTAATCTTGATAAAATTGGATTTAAGCATGAAAAATGGACTTTTTCATATCCAGACCAGATCTGGAAAATCTGGTATTTTGATGATGAAAAATATGTCATTTAGATGTGTTGGATGTATATTGGGAGTTAGGATAATTTCCAGAAATTATTTCGGAGTGAAAATAAGTGAAACAGTGAAAAACAACGTTACCAGATAAGTTTTTGAGCTTACCGATAATGTCTGCCGAAACAATGAATTGGTCACTGTTTAGGCAGCCCATGAACTTCCCAAATACTACTGGAACTGACCTGGATAGCCCCAATGTGGTCTCGGTTGGTCGGTTCGACTAAAATGTATTTTATGCTATTTTGCGAAAGATTATTTTCGTAAAAGTTTCATAATGTTTTCATTATTAATTATGTCGTTATATGATATCGATTAATATGTTTAGGTGAAATATGAATATATTATAGATATATGATATCGAATAATTTATTCGGTAACTTTAAAAGTTTTAAGATTATGATTTCGCCTAAACCTCGCTTCGGCTACGTACCCCAATAAAATGGTATCAAAGCGGGTCTGATCCTACATCCATCACATATCTTGTGCTTAAAATATGATATATAATCCAATTTTGATATTTACACATGCTTGTAATCTAGAAGTTTCTTAATCTTTCGGTTCTACGCTAACGGGAATAGTAATGAAAGTTTAATGGTCAAGTTAAGTTATATTTTTCGGGGTAGAATTAAGATGTTGAAAAATTGATCTAGATTAAATATATGCATTTGATGTAGAGTAAAACTCACTTTAGGAATATCCCCGTTAAATAAGGCTTTATAGTAATTAGTATTAGGAATATTTGTTTCTTGGTCCGCCTTGTCAGTACGGATGTGAATGATTTTCAGATGTTGTAGTTGTATCGTGCCAAAGCTGTGCAGTTATGGCTGATAGTAGTTGACCGGCGTAATCACACGCGTATAACGCAAGCGCATGTATCGTTCAAGTAGTATAAAAATATCGATCCCACGAGGACTTAATTTCTACTATTGTTATTAATTGTTGATTTTATTTATATACATGTATCTAATTAGAGAGAGAATAGAATGATTGCTTGATTGGTTGGTTGGTTGAATGTGGATTTGCTAAATAAATAAATAAATAAAAATACAAAAGAAAATACTAAGGAAAATAACAAAAGACACAAATATCTAGGGTTGTGATTTCACACAATATTATTCTATTGATGAATTGATTCTTTTATATATGTGTAATAAATCAGTTTGCTAACCCGGAACACGAAAATATACAAAAGCCTCTGTCGATGGTCAGACGCAAATACCCAAATAACCCAATTAATCATATGTCTATGTTAACCAAGTTACCTGAATTTATTAAGTTCAAGTTCAATTATGGCTACCCCCGTTCGACAGGTATATGTCTATCTTGTAAGGAAATCTATTAAAGGGTTATCTATCCTCAAGGAAGATCGTGAGCTATTGAATCTAAGGCTGAAACCTAAAATCTCTTATCCAAGTTCATTTTAAGTTTACCATATCAATCTTATTGGTGATCAGGCAAGAAGAAGCATTAGACTTAAGATTCAATAAACAAACTAATGAATTACCCATAATATAATTAAATCAATTATTAAGCATGCTAATATTGTGTTTCATCGCTTCCATAGAATAAAAATAAAATACTGGGGTTAGGGGATCCACCTTTACTATTTCTAATTTAGAAATCTCCCTTATTATAAAATTGAAATTATCACTGATATTACCAACCGACCATATAAGCGGTATCATGATTAAGTCAGATTTTCAATTAAGTCCACCCGACCATAAAGGCGGTGTTATTATTTGTCCATAACCAGTCATATAGGCGGTAATCATCTGTCACCTAAAGACCGACCATATAGGCGGTGTCACATTATGTCAAATAAATAAAACCAGCCATTAAGGCGGTATAACCTTTAGTTTTAAATTATAATTTCCATATTATAATAAATGGAGATTAGTCTAAACTAAAATAATAAAAGCTTCACCCTTCCCCCAGCGGAAATTTAACTACTAAACATAAAAGAAAATAAAAGAAAATAAACTATTACTATTACTGAAAATAAAAATACATAATTTAAATATTAAAATTAAATACAAATAAGATGCAATCCTTAAATTCCTTACAAAAACCTAAGCAAAGCATGAGAATTACAAATGAAATGGCTTGGTATTTATAGGCAAATCCAAAGGCTTCCACCAATTTCTCCACCAATTGCTCCACTAAACATGGCATCAAAAATGGCACCAAACATGACACCAAATCCTCATGTTTGGTGGAAGTTTGACAATTATTATTTTTTATTTTGAAAATGACTTGAATAATTACACAAAACATACTTCCGGATATTTTATCAATTTCGGTCATGGAAATGTCAGAATTCGAAATTATTATAAACTTCAAAGTTGTATATCTTTGAGTCTTCTTTAATCTGGAACTTGAATCACCTCAATCCGATATCGGAGTAAAATGTTATGGCCAAAATACAAAAATTGTGCAAAGTTGAAATTTCCTAAATTGTACTTCGTTAGAACGTCATTTCAAGTTTTCAACCTCCAAAATCCATATGTCAAGTTAAGTTTTTGCCCTTATTTGTTCCATATTTCGTTCTGAATGATTCCATTGAGTCCCGATTTATTTTATCTGTAAAATAAACTAAAACACATCAAAACGTTCATCAAACCCGAGGAACTAAACAAAATATTAGGTAAAAATGGTGGTAAATATTGATATATTTTCCGCTCATCAGTAGTTCATTTACGCGGTGGTGGAAGCTCTATCACATGGGCTTCTAATTGGGAATCTAGAGGAAATAAATTTCTGAATACGGGAGAAGGCTTAAAGGGAGGTTTATTCACCTGCCTACTAGAATATGTGTGTCATTAAGGCATTGTTTTTGTACAATGAAGGGCAAGGAAGTATCTAATCGGATATACTCAAATCATATTCGATCGGTTCATAAATATCTTTTCGTACCCATCTTATCCCGAAAGATTCGGGACGGATTCTCGGTAATTTTTTATGGGTATCGGAAATTTAACCACTTCTAATATATTCCATTTCATTCCATTAATTTATATTATATTATAAATCATCTCATTTTATCAATCTCAACATAGCCTAAAAGATATAAGGGTTTTCCAGAGAAGTAGAATGATATATCACCTCTATTCTCTCTCGAATATGTTTTTTCTTAAATTAAATGTGCATATATGTAAATTTATCTGCCAAATATTTAAAGAGCGATACAGCTCATTTTATATTATACATGCAACCGCATTCTGATTACTTAGAAGCAAAGTAGTTCAATCAATCCACAAATTGTTTAATATAGTGCTATGAAACATGTGGGCTCACAGATTGAATTGTCTAAGCCCATTTGGTGTACCACGATAGACCCGGCCACGGTTCTAGTTTGAAACTGGAACTGAACAGGAAGCAATCATGATGTGATTCTAACAGCATCAGATTCGGTCCAGAGCACAATTGATCTAGTCCATATACCAGTTGAACCAATTACAATACACATAGTTTAGAAGATCAAAGACGATATGGCAGGCTTACCCCAACGTCATACAGCTGAATTGAACAAAGCATACTAGAGACCAATTGGACTTTAAGGAAGATGGTTCAAGAGTAATACTATTGACTCAAGTCATTGAGGAGTATGGGTGGAAAAACGAAATGACGAATCGAATTTGTATCGAATCCTAAACGAATCGAATCAAAATCTAATGGTATTCGATTCGTTTATTTAGCGAATCCTAATATTAGGATTCATATTCGATTCATTTATCAAACGATTCGAATAAGAATATTTATTTAGTCATAATATTATTTATTAACATAAATGACCATAATATATTTACATTAATTCTTCATAAATATATACATATAAAACACATAATAATATATTTACTAAAAATAACTCACCAAATATCAATAATATGATTTTTTTCCTATGATAATTAACCATAATTTCTCGAATTTTAATTGAAAAATAACAATAACCAGTAAAAAAAATAATAAAACGAATCATAAACGATTCAACGAGTTTAAATTTGTATTCGATTCGTTTAATAAACGAATCGAATCGAATCGACCCATTTATTAAACGAATCTATCTTTTCAAACCTGTATTCGCTTTAAAGCAAATCGAATCGAACGAATAAACGAATTCTAACCCAAATGCCACCCATATTAAGGAGCAACATGGATCAGTTTCAGTTGTTTAGGCTTAGTTTCATTATACTATTATTTATTTATTTGCATGTATGGAACAAAACATTGATGTACGTTCTATTCATCAATTGTGTTAGTTTATTTTTATTTATTTGTGGGTCTCATAATGGGATAGGAATTAGGAGTGACCGGTGCGTAATCACACGCGTATAACGCAAGCGCACGTATCGTTCAAGTAGTATAAAAAGTATCGATCCCACGAGGACTTAATACCTAAACTATTAATTTATGAAGCCAAATATTTACGAGTACCTAACAGATTGATTGTTTTGATTAGATGGTGACTTTAAAATTAAAACAAGTAAATGAAAATAGCGCGAAAGTAGATTAAGGAAAATTCAATATTATTAAACTATCCAGGGTTGTGAATTCTTCCAATACCTTTTTAAAGATGAAGTGGTTATTTCATGTTTGTGTAATATATTGTTTTACTAACCTGGAACACGAAATTCTGCAAAAGCCTATGTCGATGGTCAGATGCAAATACCCAGTGTAACCCAATTAAACCATATGTCTATGTTAACCAAGTTACCTGAATTCATTAAGATTAAGTTCCAATTGTGGCTACCCCCGCCCAACAGGTATATTCTATCTTGTAAGGAAATCTAATAAAAGGGTTATTTTTCCTCAAGGAAGATCATGGACTATTAAGTCTAAGGCTGAAACCTAAAATTCCTTCGTCAAGTTTATTTTAAGTTTACCCGATCAATCTTATTAGTGGCCAATTAACAAGAAGCATTAAGCTTAAGACTTAATAAGTAAACCTTTTATATTACCCAAACTATAAAATAACCTCTTATAAACTGGTGATATTGGATTTCATCACAACCCCAGATAACGGGCTTAGCTACGACACATATTTACAAATACTAAAAGCTTATAAATAAAAGACATAAAGTAAAGTGCTGAAAAGTAAATGATGGAAATTAAAAAGGTAAAAGTACAATGAAAGAAAATGCTGGGGTTAAAGGATCCACTTCTATTACTACTATTTTAGATATCTCCCTTAATATAATATATTAACTTGTGTGATATTACCAATCAGCCATATAGGTGGTAACCTGATTAAGTCAAATTAATAATTAATTACCAACCGATCAACCAGGCGGTATCCATGCTTAGTCAGGTTACCAATTTATAAATAATTACCAACCGGCCAATATAGCGGTATCCTCATTAAGTCAGGTTTTAAATAGTTATTATATTATAATTAAGGGAGATTAATCTAAATAGCAATAATAAAAGCTTTACCTTTTACCCCAGCAGGGGGAGTTACCTCATCATTACTGAAAAGTAAAAACTGAAAAAGTAAAGAAATGTAAGTACAGTGCGTAAAAGTAAATAAAATTAATTACAGAAATGAAATTAAACAAACAAGATACAATCTTATTAGTATTCTTAAGGAATTACAGAGAAGAAGGTATGGATCTGAAATGGAAATTTAGAGCTGAATTTATAGGCGTTAGTAGGCCGAGCGTGTCACGACGCGCAACCCTTTTCACGTCACAACGCGCCGTGAATTGTGATATGGCTTGCGAATCTGGAGACATATGGCACTTGGCTTCGCGAGATGCTGACACGTGGCAAGCGGCATCGGCAACTTAATGATTGTGCTGACGTGGCAATGATGTGGAAAAGTTGATTGTCGGTAGCATGTGATGATGACACATGGCACAAGATGATTGGCTGATGATGATGTGGCTGACACGTGGCAAGCTGACTCGGCAAGTGAATGATATGGATGCAATATGGCTGACATGTGGACGACACGTAGATGACACGTGGCGATGGCGATTGTCGGCAGCATGTGATGATGACACGTGGCACGACGCACGTTAGCGGATCTGCTCTGATGTTAACACGTGGCAGGTGCACGTTAGCAAAGGCGCATGTTAGCAGACTTTTCATATTTTGACACGTGTCCCGACATATTTTAGCATGATTCGGCACACGTTAGAAAGGTCTGGCGCACATGAGCGGTCGCGATGCCAAAGGATTGTGCGTCGCGACGCGCAAAATTATAATTTTTTCCTTTTATCCATTTTTCACTGCTTTGGCCCTGAATTGCTTCCAGAGAGTCCTGAAACTTTATTTATCTACAAAATAACACAAAACACATCAAAATATTCACAAAACTCAAGAAACTATACAAAATATTAGGTCAAATGAGTGGGAAATGGTGATACATTTACCACTCATCAGTGAGTTATGAGCTTTAGTTTATAATGGATAGTTTAGGGTTATTTTCGACTTTTTGGCATCTATTAGGGTTTGATTATGTAATTATTTAAAGCCAAAACTCTCAAAGGAAAATGGACTACTGTTTTGTGCGTGAATATCAATTTTAGAAGATTGAGTGTTTATCCAAAGTTTAGTGATTGAACAAAGACTCATCAAAGGGTTGGCATCCTTTGTGGCGTCCTTTAACTGGCAAGATTCATTTGAGGCAATCTCCAAGGATTTTCAAGGGCAAGTTCTTTGAGGGTCTACGGGATCTTGGATCGGATTTGTCTTTACCGTAACAAGTTTCGTATCAAATCGTCCGGTTCTGATTCCTTTCGATTTTGGAACCGATTACGGTTCTGGAACCAAAATCGAAACTGGTTCCTTTCAGTTCGGTTAGCGTTCTCACCCTAACCGAACCGAAACAGTCGTAACGGTTCTAGTTGGAACCATTTCAGAGAGAGCCCAACGACATGTGTTGATGGTTGGATCCAAGTTGATCTAAGACAACAAGAAGATACCCCTGATGATTTTGAAGACCTGTTCGACAATACATCTGCAAGCGGAACGAGAGCTAAACGATCTACAACAAGAAAAGATAATGATGATGAGTAAATAATTATAATGAGGTTAACTATCTAAAAATATAATAGAACTAAGTGAGCTTTAATTCATCTCACCTAAGAGAATACGTATGCATCTTAAGTTTTTATAATTTTAAGTTCAAGTTCTTTTAATAATTCAAATTAATAATACTTTCATTATTTGTATTTGGTAATATTAATAATATCCCATTTCTATTTTTAAAAAAATTAATTTTCAATTTTTTAAGTTCATTTTTTTTACAAAAAAAAAGAATCGGAACCAAACGGGAATCGTCCGGTCTGGTTCCGTTTCCTGATTCCACAATCTTGTGAGAACAGTTTGGTTCGATTTTGGTTCGGAACCGAACTGAACTAGTGACCGGGCCTATACCACGATACGAGTTTGTGGGCCTACGATGAGTTGCAGGGTATTGACCCGCTTCTGTTTCGAAGCCCATTAGGACCAGCAAGTGAGTCCCGCCTTTTCCAAAAATCATACAAATAATTAAATAATCAGATTGGGAGTGGATAAGGTTGTATTTTCAACCCGCATCAACTTGCAATTCGTGTAGGTTTTAAAAATTTCCCTAACCACGGGTTGATCCACGGGGTTTGCACACTCCTACATATATGTAGGAGATTTGAATGGGATAAAGTTACCTCTAAGGGCATTACTTGTTCTTTTGATAAAAACCTCTAAGGGCATTACTAGGTGATTCCTAAACATGACCATTTTTCTTATAAGTTAAATGAGAGGTTGGGGTAAAGTAAAACTTGCATTAGGGTTGTTTGTTTTTATTTTTTTCAACTTGAATTTGAATAGGACTTATTTTAAGTTCTTCATTTTTTATTAGTTGTTTATTTTTATTTTTAAGTCTGAATATATTTTATTTTAAGATATTTATATTTTTGATTTTTTATATTTTTAAAAAATATTATTTATTATAAGATATTTTTATCTTCATAGGAAAAAATCAAGATTTATGGCTTTCATCGCTAGCCTAAAGTCTTTTTGTTAATAATAGTTAGTGATATATGTAGTGATACTTTTTATCTCATATAAGAAGGATATAAAGAATTGAAAGAGTTTATAAGAGTTAACACACCAAAGGTTTTGTGCACATAGCTGCCCGATCGCCTTCTGGTCGGCTGGCTCGATCCCATTCCTCAGGCACCTCCAGAATGATTTGCTCGAGAATGTTGAATCTCTCCATGACTTGTTCCAGATTCGTAGGGTTGATGGAAGAGGCTTTGTCTAGATCCAAAAGGATGAAGTTCATGGGAGTAGGCGTTGGGTCGGGCCGAGCTACCCTGACCGTGTAGGACTCATTTTCCTCTTCAGATAGAGTTGGGGATATGTTTTCCACGTTGATGGGCTCGATTTGACGTGACGCATAAGCGAGAGGGGGAAGGACGTTGAGAGTAGTTGGAGAGGAAGAATATATATATATAGGGTTCTATGTGTTATCCCTATCAAATGACTAACCCTAATAAGCTCTAAGCGCCCTAACAATGGCAAGACAGTAAATTTCTAAACATTATAAGGGCAAATACACCAAAAACCCCAAAAACACAAAAAACACATACTTTTCATATCCAAACACGAACCCAAAAATACACACCTTATATATGCATCATGATCCGAAAACACACACATATAGCAATGAAAACCCAGAGCAAACATCAAACCAAAAACATGCATTCGTCAAGGTTCATCATACATCGATTTCGAATTTGAATTGTATCCAGTGCAAAGGAAATAGAGAGAGAAATAATTCAAGTAATGCTTACTTATGTTTCGGAGTTCGAAGTTGTTGGAGAAGCTCGAAAGTTACAGAGGTTGCAGGGAACTCGAGAGCCGCTTGAGAAGAAGAAGAACTTGTAAAGTTGAGGACTGAAGAGAAATGGTCATTAAATACGCTGCTCAAGCTAATCTAGGACGTTGGATAGAAATGGGGAAGGTGGATTAGTGACACATGTAAGTTCAATCACAACTGTTGGATTCGAGTGGAGGACTTAGATTTAAGCCACGAGCTCGGTTGATCAAAGCTGCCCAAATATTTGCTCGTGAGTCATGAATGGACGACACTTGGCACATTGGGGGATAAAACATAAGATGAGTTGATGGATTTGATGGGCATTTAAGGAAGACCATTATGCCATCACATCTTCCTATGAACGATTTAGAAACCCTAGAAAAACCTTTTCAATAAGAAAGGCAGTCGACATAAAAAGAAAATCTTTGGCAATATGTGCAGTAACCTGAACCGAGGAGCATAGCTTTGGGAAGCATTTGCATGAAGCCACAATCCGAGCACACTAGGTCGATCTCACCCCCGAGTACCACCATCTTTTATTAAAGTTCCCGACATCAACTCACCAACTTGTCGATATCAAGAACTATGGGACAAATATTGACGGTAATTTTTCACTCTCAGAAAGGTTCAAATACCGAGGAAGGGTATGGATGGTACTCTACTTAGCCAAAATGAATAATATGGGCCTAAGGGCTCAGAGAGACAAACAGAATTTGACAGAAGGACCTGACCCCACTATACGGAAAGGATAAGTTGATGATGGATAAGTTGGCACGCCGATCCGACCTAGAAAAGAAGTGTTGAATTTGAGTTTATCTAAGGATTTGCGAAAACCGACTCGAGAGTCTATACTAACAACCCGACTCGATTAAGGAAGCTAGATGAAACTTTGACTAGTATCATCTGCCTCAGCATGCTGACTCGAGGAACGAAGATGAGATCACATGTCGACCTGTACTTGAGTCACATAATGTATGCCCTACTTGGAAATTTGGGCCTCCAGAAGGCTGATGTGAAGAAGTTGGTCAACGACTCTCATTGGGAAGGGATCCTGCCAGACAGAACAATTCAGAACAGTTGAGTTGTAGGCTGTCACACCAACAAAGTGTGTAGAAGTGGCCAAAAGGTTGGAATGATGAGTTTTCACTAACATGGATGGTTGAGTCAAGTGTCAGTATGACTATTTGCTGAGTAGTTGGGGAAAAAAACACGGGGTAATGTTGGCAAAGTGACATGATCTGACGTCATGGACGATGAAATAATTATTTTGGAAGCCTATATAAAGGGATTGAAGTCTCAAATAAAAGGGTTGGCTAATTATGTATCTCACAACCTCTACGGAAACAGAGAGTTGAAAGGGTTAGTGATAGAGAGAGAAAGCCGGTCGGTTGTCCAACCACTTGATGAGAGAATTGTAATGGGCTAGTATAAGACCTTGAAGAGTTGAGACTATTTGTAAGTTCATTTTTCCACTTGTAACTCAGGTTAGTCTTGATTCCGAGCAAGTAATAAAATACATTCCCTTTCTCTCGTGAACGTAGGTTGGAGTCACTCTCCGTCGAACCATGTAACTCTGTGTTTTCTTGTCTACTTGTTAAATTTGCTTTTGGTTATCTATTAATCAAATAAAATTATTGCTAAATGAGGTTTATTTGAGGGATTAATTTCTCATATTACCATTCGAACGAGAATAACAATCAACAATAACAGTAAAAGAAACATCATATTTAATTAGAGCTCAAGGTTGATTATTATAGAAAAAAGGGGCATAAGGCACGATCAAAAATGAGACACACAAAAGACCAAAGAGAAGAATGACGATTAAGATGATATCGTTCATCATGAAATCGGCTCACACAAAACCAAGTCCAACCAAAGCCAAATCATTTTCATTCTTCCATTATCATTGGTTTTTTTTTTATTTGGACACTTTTGTGCATTTTAATGCTATATGCATGGGGGAAAGAATTTAGAGAGAAGTAGATGGTGATGATAATGTGTTATAAAAAATGAGAAAATAAATACTTTGTAATAAGTTATAAATTTTATTATTGAATAATAAATCAATACAAGAAGTTCTCTATTTAAAGGGAGAGATTAGGATAAAAATTTAGGAAGCTAAATAATAATAATAAATAACAAATTTAGCAAAGTTAAAGCATAAAAATGCTAAAATAAAAACTCTAAAACATTAAAGAAGGCAGGACCTTTTTGGTCTTAGGCCCTCTACCTCTATTTATTATAAAAAATCACTACAAGAATTATGGCTTTTAGCGTCCAAATATTTAACGTATAGACGTGTAGGTGTTTATAGTGGATAAACACTGAACGGCTCACCGAAGATTCTTAATGGATGGTACGCCAACGTCAATAAGAATCTTCTCGGGTTGAGTAGCATAGTGGTCCTTCGACTTGAGATACCACTGTGGATGTATGAGACATCCTCCACACTTAGATGGCAGTCACGTCACCGATCTATTTAGATCAGACCTCCGCCTGTTCGTTGGGTGTGGATCGATCCTCAGGATATCCTGTGTGTGTCAAGATAGGATCCGTCAGTTCTGTGTACAGAGCATAGGTAGTCCATATATTATTAGCAGTCTGTTAAATCTGTGGCCACAATATACTTCGGAAGTAAGTTCTGAATGTTATTTAGAGATTGCTAATAGATACGTCGACGAGATAATACCTATAGAGATTTGACGTTCACTTCTATATCTCTGGGATTATCTGGATACCTGTGACGGAGGGATTATACGTATGCAATGACCTCGACCTGTATGATTCAGCTAGTTTATCCGTGATCGTCATAATCTACGGGTGGATAGATTATGCACATGAAATTGGATTTCGTGACGGATATACCTGAATCTAGAGAGTCTCAATAATGAAACATACTCGTAGAGCACTAGAGCAACATTTATGAATAATGATGATTATTTATAAATCGTTTTTAATCGTTAAACGAAAAATACATGCGAACGGGCCGAACCGTCATTTCCTAATTAATGTGTATTTGTATTTAATATATGATATTATTAAATACACATTAATAAATAGTCAAATAAAGGTATTTGACATATATCATTATATATGTATTTGAGATATTTAAAGTAAATATAATACATATATTTGATATATTTTATATTAATAATTATTTAATTATTTAATTGTTAAATGATTAATATAATTAAAATATAAATATATCACCAAATGATAAAGTTAGGAAATGATTATAAGTTGCAATTGTTGACTTATACATTAAAGGAAAAGGTTGTCAAATTGATTTTGACTTCTTAAGATATTTGTTCAAAATTGTTTGAAAAATGAAAAATATTTTTTCCTTTATTCTATGAAATTCGGCCATACACTTAATATACAAGAGTTATATTTATCTTAGTTGCATTTGTTGACTTAATTAAATGTCTTTAAAGTTGTTTTTAGATATTTATGTCAAGTTGAACAAATGAAATACAAATGAAGATGAAATTAATATTCTTGCATTTCCTTTAGTGAAATTCGGCCAAGGCCTTCTTTGGCCAAGTATATATTGATTTCATTTCATTTGAAATGTTAACCTAATACACTTTAAAGAAAACTCCATTAATGGAAGCAAAGGAAGCTTGTGAGAAAGAAAGAAGAAATCAAAGAAAGCTTGGATTTTAGTGAGTTTTTCCAACTTGCTATTAGAAAGGAAAATGTTCCTTAGGATCTAGGCTTTAACATATGATGTTCTTAGGTTATTTCTTTCTTTATTCCTTGTGTTTTGTTGATGGAAGTTTTGATGAAGTGTTGAGCATGTATGATGAAGAAAGTTGTGACTATTGTAGTTATAAGCTTTCTTTTAAGGTTTTGGAAACCATGTTGCTAATCTAGAGTTGTTGACCCACTCTTAGATGACCTAGATTTGATCTTGAGTTGTTTCATTGTGTTGAGACTTTGATTGGATGGAAGAAAGATGATTAAAGTAATTGATTTAACCAATTTGGTCTAATTTGTCCAATTTGAAGAAATTGAAAAATTAGGGTTCATGACCAATTCCAAATTTGGGGTTTTCATATATGTTGTGTATTTGGATGTGTATATGATGCATATAAAGTTTCATGTTCATTGGATTACATCTTGATGTGTTTTGATGCATGAAATGACAAAGTGCACAAATGGCACCCCTTAGGGAGCATTCGGCCTTGATGAAGAAATTTGGGGATTTGTTGCTTTGGTGTTTTGATGTTTTGAACATGCTAAGTTCATCTTAGAAATGATTTAGAATCATTCAAAATTGATTGGATCAATTTCGGACTAAAATGGACAAAATACCATATAAGGGTAATTTGGTAATTTCACTTGAATATGATTCATTTGAAATTTTGTTTCATAATTTGATTATTGGGCAATTAAATAAATATGTTTATTTAATTAATCCAAGAAAAAGTTTTGAAATCGGAAGATTCGATCTCCCGCCGCTTCCGCTGCGTTACCGGATTTAGCCCCTAAAAACCCCTACAAAATGGTATCAGAGCGAGTCTGATTCTAGGCCTCCATAAAATGATTAGCTTTATTTATTCAATGTTTAATCATGTTTTCTTGACTTTATACATGCATGTTATAATCTAATTTGATTAGATTTAGGGTGTATGACACTTAATGGAATATCCCCGCTTAATAAGGTTTTAAAGTAGCTAGTATTTGGAATACTTGTTTCTTGGTCCGTCTTGTCAATACGGTTTATAAATATCTTTTCGTTGACTACATCCGAGACCGTGCCTCTGTGTGAGGGTGTAGTAGCTGATAGAAATTTATTTATGCCGAATGTATATTAGATACTAGATAAATTCAAGCGAAAGCGGAATCCTGAACGTGCCCTAGCTGTCAGGGTTACGCAAGTAACTTGAGTTTATCATTGACAAGTTTAACCTTGGTACGTCTCCTTGTGGGCCTGCCTTCGCAGCGACAACGAGAAACGGCCAGGACCGGAACCTTGTAGTCACTAGTGAGTGATTGACAATTAGTTGTCTACTTGTGAATATACGTAGGCGAGACCGTGCCTCTGTTGTGAGTCGAAATATATTCATGGGGTCCACTTCCCATTATGGAATTCGATTTAATTATTGAATTCTCGTTTTTCCGTTGGGGATTACGGCATTACGTAAAAATAGTGGGAGGCACTGCTAAGTTTAAAATATTCCAAAACTTAGGCAGTGTATGTATTATTAATTGAAATTGCGTTGTTTGTTTCCTTATTCTATTGTTTATATAGAATTAAACTTTTATTTACTGCACACATATTATGATATGTTATCTGACTAGACTCTTGGTTGCAGTTATTCTAGAATAGGTTCTAGATACTACTAGAATATGATATTATTAGATTGGTCTAAACCATCGGGAACTATTGTTCCGATTTTCTTCAAAAATAAAGATGGTTAGTGACTTAGTTTCTAAGTCATGATAGATAATCTAGATAGATATCTCTTTAGGATATAATACTTTAGAGATAATAGTTTCTTATGCAGTAAGAATTGACTTGAATTAGTTCATGTCTCGAGATTCTTGACTGGCATTTAGAAAGCCCTATTAGGTATTTGTTTATCTAGTAATGACGTTTCTAAGCTTTAATTACCTTTAGAGGTAATGTGTCTGACACAATTTGGTAATCAGTTATTTACAATTGTTGTGAATAGTTGAATGCAAATAGTAAAGCTAAAGAAAGGAGATGCGTATATTTGTGTATATAAAATATCGATTTTCACAATACTACAACTATAGGTATTGGATACCAGATCTCCCGTCTAGTTATTTGAAATATTGGTTAACGATTGTTTTGATATTTGATATCGGAACTTGCGACTATTGGATAGTCACTTGTTCTTTATAAACAATTGTTACATATTTTATAATAACTAATAGTGTCATTGACGTAGAGATAAACATTAAGAAAAATTATTCGGTAAAGTAAATAATTTAGAACGGTGCTTTATGAATTTAATCACTTAAGTATAGGATGCTTATTCTGTATGGTAAAGGATGGTTTGATACTAGATCACACCACACATCCTTATCCATTTAATGAATATTGTATTCAGGAAAGTGATTAAGATTTCATTTAACCAATGATTGTCATTGGACCACCAGATTTATTTAACTGATACATTGGATGTATGTAGTTTTATAAATAATAATTGCTTAAGGTAGTTTTCTATACTTCGTAACTTAGTTGATGAATTGTCATAACTTAGTTATGTGTTTCTGAAGGAACACATATTGAAAGTCTTGAAAGTATCAAGTACTTTCAATCCGTTCTGATGAAACATAGATTGAACATTTTTGACTTGTTCAAATATATTCAATCTAAAGGTTTTAGAGAATTCTATCCTCAAAATTCATAACATGTGTTTGAACTGTTCAAAGATCTTTGATACGATCAAATGTATGAATTTAAAGCAATTAGTTCTAAGGTTATTTAGTGAATATGATTCATATTCAATATTGTTCTTCCACGATTCCATCTTGATGGAATTGAGAAGTGGGAGCAATCGAATCTTATATGATTTGATTCGTTGATGATTGAAAGTTACCGAATTAGTTTCAATACTCTTGGGGTTATACTCCAGTAACACTAATTAATCTCTTTAATTAATGTTCCTATTTTCTACAGTTGCATATATGATATGTATAGGTAGAAAATTTGAATCTTGAAAAGTTTGAGATTTCAATCTTTCTTTTTATAATAGTTATATAATGGAAATTACTTACACCTCGGAGGTATAAGTAAAAGTTTATCGTTATCGTTTATTCTGGTTAATAGAATATTGTATTCTATTTAATAGAATATCTTTCCTACGATTCTAAGTAATAAAATCGTTTTATTATTTGGTGTGTAACATCAGATGTTAACTATTGTAGAAAAGACTTGACTTATTGAGGTCAAATGTGAGAATGATAAATTATAAATGGAACTATGTAATTAATAAGATGAAACAACCCTTATACATCTTCCGTGCAAGTCCAATAGGATAACATAATCATTCACGAGTATTTGATACTTAATGGTTCCGTTGTTTTCTTACTGAAGAAAAATTATCCTATAACTTATAATGGAAGCGATATTTGATATCGATTCTGGAAGTTCACCATTGAACCATAGATCTAAGATTGTTCATAGCTTACTACGATCAAGTTTTGAACTTGATTAAGCTTTCATTATGAATTAGTTCATGATATGTGCTAATTGTTTGCGCGGCGAAAGCATTGTGAGCTTATTAAAGGTTTGACCTTTACAGTATGACAGTGAGAAAAGTTATACTCAGCAATCTATTGTAGATTCTGAGAAAACTTATCTCTAGTCACACTAAATGAACAATTAAAGATATATTGGTTAATGTTGATTATAAACTGTATATTTTAGCTAAAGAATGAAAAGTGGCGTTTTTGGATGACTTATTCAGATAAGAGATCAGTTGTGATTTCCTTATTTGAAGAGTTCATTCTGGAATGGCCCTAGAGTTTGTATTCTGCTGAAATTGCAGTTTAGTGTGCTAGCTTATAGAGCCTATTATAGACTCGGATAAGTCTTCCAGAAATATGTGTTCTCTATTTTTGATATCGTCAGATTGTCTGATCTTGTCAAAGTATATAGAATACATATGTGATTAGAAGGGTTAGTGGGAGCGTACAAATTACTTTCTAGTGTTATATATCTTAACGACATCTTCATTATTATAGTAATAATGAGATGTTTGTAAGGTAAAAGATTTACCTAAGTCTTCTTTACTCCATGAAAGCAGTGGGAGTAGTCTCTGTTATATTTGATATAAAGTTTTATATATGATATGAAACTTGGAGACTTGTGAGATACCCCTATTAGTCGTACATTAGATATGATCTAATGAAGGACATAACAAGGCTATCTGTATGACAGTTAGTATAACTGTTCGACAGTTATTGTATGTCTTATACATAGTATTCATCTTTCGTAAAGGATGATTCCTTTTTCGAAAGAGATATTGATTAGAATGTCTAAACAATATTATGTATCATTTGATGATGACATAGTGAATACTTTATTATGTGCGATTATTGATGTCGATTTAATCGTAATTGTTACGAGTTATTTTGACATCCTATAGACCATATGATGGATCATGAAACACGTTCTTTATGATATTTGAGATATTAAGAACGAGTTTCTAATTCATGGAGAATACAGTCTGCAACCATTAGGGTCATATTAGTTTTGAGACTAATTATGACGTTAGACAGTCTACGTCATAAAGAGTCACAAAAGATGCAGTGGGAGTGTCACGAAGGATTCTACTTTTATAGTGGAATTAAATGCAACTTAAAAGTATTGACTTATGAAGTTGCATAATGACCTTATAAAATAGAAGTTTTAAATTGGTGTTGTGTTTGCGGTTGTCCTCATAGTATTTTGGATTTGATCCCTAAATATTTGGACAACTTAGTAGCTGTAGCATAATACAGATAGCATCCATTTCATATTAATGTATAATTTAGATTCTACAAAATATGAATGATGCTGACTATGGGAAACGATAGAGTTTGTTTGAAAACTCGATATTTCATAGCGGACTTGTTTTTGTTGCCTACCTCTTAAGTACTGGGTGAGCTTTGAGGACCATGTGCATACGATGCACATTGAGACGTGTATATGATACCGTGGATTGGCACTAGAGCAAGTGGGAGAAATTGTTGGGGTTGGTGCTCAGAGCGCCAATCTGGACCGTATTTATGTCTGATTCATGAATACTAACATCCCCTTATTCCATAATATTACTTATTTATGGTTGCACCTCTTGTTCTTATATACGTATTCGATCTGATTACGATTAGATTGAAACTAAATGTGGTTTAGTGATATGTATATATTAGACAAAGGCCCGATAATATATAATGCAGTACACAGTTACAAAGTTAGTTTGTAATTGACATTGGGAAGTGTCACTGCTATATGAATATTATCAAACATAGTTCCTGGTCAAGATTTGCTAACACGGGTCGGTTAGTCAAATCCGTTGAGACCAGTACATGTCGTATATCGAGACTTGGTCCGATGGTTATCCCAATGAACCATGAGTCTATGGAGACTCGTATAGACGTGTAGGTGTTTATAGTGGATAAACACTGAACGGCTCACCGAAGATTCTTAATGGATGGTACGCCAACGTCAATAAGAATCTTCTCGGGTTGAGTAGCATAGTGGTCCTTCGACTTGAGACACCACTGTGGATGTATGAGACATCCTCCACACTTAGATGGCAGTCACGTCACCGATCTATTTAGATCAGACCTCCGCCTGTTCGTTGGGTGTGGATCGATCCTCAGGATATCCTGTGTGTGTCAAGATAGGATCCGTCAGTTCTGTGTACAGAGCATAGGTAGTCCATATATTATTAGCAGTCTGTTAAATCTGTGGCCACAGTATACTTCGGAAGTAAGTTCCGAATGTTATTTAGAGATTGCTAATAGATACGTCGACGAGATAATACCTATAGAGATTTGACGTTCACATCTATATCTCTGGGATTATCTGGATACCTGTGACGGAGGGATTATACGTATGCAATGACCTCGACCTGTATGATTCAGCTAGTTTATCCGTGATCGTCATAATCTACGGGTGGATAGATTATGCACATGAAATTGGATTTCGTGACGGATATACCTGAATCTAGAGAGTCTCAATAATGAAACATACTCGTAGAGCACTAGAGCAACATTTATGAATAATGATGATTATTTATAAATCGTTTAATCGTTAAACGAAAAATACATGCGAACGGGCCGAACCGTCATTTCCTAATTAATGTGTATTTGTATTTAATATATGATATTATTAAATACACATTAATAAATAGTCAAATAAAGGTATTTGACATATATCATTAATATATGTATTTGAGATATTTAAAGTAAATATAATACATATATTTGATATATTTATATTTAATTAATTATTTAATTATTTAATTGTTAAATGATTAATATAATTAAAATATAAATATATCACCAAATGATAAAGTTAGGAAATGATTATAAGTTGCAATTGTTGACTTATACATTAAAGGAAAAGGTTGTCAAATTGATTTTGACTTCTTAAGATATTTGTTCAAATTGTTTGAAAATGAAAATATTTTTTCCTTTATTTCTATGTCAATTCGGCCATACACTTAATATATAAGAGTTATATTTATCTTAGTTGCATTTGTTGACTTAATAAATGTCTTTAAAGTTGTTTTTAGATATTTATGTCAAGTTGAACAAATGAAATACAAATGAAGATGAAATTAATATTCTTGCATTTCCTTTAGTGAAATTCGGCCAAGGCCTTCTTTGGCCAAGTATATATTGATTTCATTTCATTTGAAATGTTAACCTAATACACTTTAAAGAAAACTCCATTAATGGAAGCAAAGGAAGCTTGTGAGAAAGAAAGAAGAAATCAAAGAAAGCTTGGATTTTAGTGAGTTTTTCCAACTTGCTATTAGAAAGGAAAATGTTCCTTAGGATCTAGGCTTTAACATATGATGTTCTTAGGTTATTTCTTTCTTTATTCCTTGTGTTTTTGTTGATGGAAGTTTTGATGGAAGTGTTGAGCATGTATGATGAAGGAAAGTTGTGACTATTGTAGTTATAAGCTTTCTTTTAAGGTTTTGGAAACCATGTTGCTAATCTAGAGTTGTTGACCCACTCTTAGATGACCTAGATTTGATCTTGAGTTGTTTCATTGTGTTGAGACTTTGATTGGATGGAAGAAAGATGATTAAAGTAATTGATTTAACCAATTTGGTCTAATTTGTCCAATTTGAAGAAATTGAAAAATTAGGGTTCATGACCAATTCCAAATTTGGGGTTTTCATATATGTTGTGTATTTGGATGTGTATATGATGCATATAAAGTTTCATGTTCATTGGATTACATCTTGATGTGTTTTGATGCATGAAATGACAAAGTGCACAAATGGCACCCCTTAGGGAGCATTCGGCCTTGATGAAGAAATTTGGGGATTTGGTTGCTTTTGGTGTTTTGATGTTTTGAACATGCTAAGTTCATCTTAGAAATGATTTAGAATCATTCAAAATTGATTGGATCAATTTCGGACTAAAATGGACAAAATACCATATAAGGGTAATTTGGTAATTTCACTTGAATATGATTCATTTGAAATTTTGTTTCATAATTTGATTATTGGGCAATTAAATAAATATGTTATTTAATTAATCCAAGAAAAAGTTTTGAAATCGGAAGATTCGATCTCCCGCCGCTTCCGCTGCGTTACCGGATTTAGCCCCTAAAAAACCCCTACACATGGTACATCTGGCTGTGCATTTACGATGAAGCTAGAAAGGGAGGTCCTGTCATTACAGATGGATGTATCCCATTGAGAGGTACTATATATATATATATACAATTTTATATAAGAAAATTTGTAACCGTTTTTATGCATATAATTAGTGTTAATGCAAACTTGTTGTCATATCTGCAGAGCTTTGGGAGATTACAAACAATATGTCAAAAACAAGGCACGACCTGAAGGTTCAATAGCTGAAGCTGTTATAATAAATGAAGCAATAACATTTTGTTCGATGTACATGCAGAATATTGAAACTCATTTCAATCGTCGGCCACGAAACTATGATGGAGATGCAAGTAATAGCCAAGAGATCACAGTGTTCCGTCAAAATTACAGACCATTTGGGGCAGTAGGTGTCAAATTACTAACCCGTCAGGAAGTTCAACGTGCGCATTGGTTTATATTGAGTAATTGTGATGAAGTGCAACCGTATTTAACGTAAGTTTTTCTGGTGCATCATTACTGAATTTTTTCCATACATTAACCGTGATAATTTATTGTAGGCAACATCTAACAATGCTACAAATTGCTGGTGACCATAATGTTGATGAAACCCACAAAAAAGAATTTCCTAAATGGTTTGAGACAACTGTAAGTTATAATATTTTATATTTATTTTGATCCTAACATTAGAAATTTCAGTTTGTTATATTAACACATATATTTCATTGTCAGATTATTAATCAAGTGGAAAATGGTCAATTGGACTCGCAATCATCGTTGGTTTCTTTGGCTTATGGGCCTCAAATGCAGGCGTATGAGTACAGTGGATGTATTGTCAACGGAGTTAGATTTCATACCGAACAGCGAGATGTTAATCATGTGACTCAAAATTCTGGAATTGTAGTCCAAGGAGAACACGGCTCAGATGTAATTGACTTCTACGGCGTATTGCAATCGGTCATTGAGTTCATATATCGACCCAGACGACATACTGTGCTATTCCAATGTAAGTGGTTTGACACTAATGCCAGAAAGAGGAGAATTCAAGTTAGTAATCATCTCACGTCAATTAATGTTCAACGTTGTTGGTACAAGAATGATCCATACATTTTTTGTACGCAAGCACGTTCAGTGATATATATACCTGATCCTAAGTTAGGAACTGGATGGATGGTGGTAGAAAAGTTACAACATAGGGCCATTTGGGACACGCAGGAGAAAGATAGAGTTGACATATCAGATGAAACACAAGAAGTCTCCGGCAATTTTGAAGTTCCTGAACAGATATTTGTTGGACCAACTGTCAACGTTCCTGAAAATATAACATTAACTCGATCTAGTACAGACGTTGAGCTAATTCCTCATTCTGAAGTGAGCGTTGAAGTAGCAAGTGAAGAACAATTTGACACTGAAGATGACTTCGATTCCAGTCACGAATCCTCAAATACCGACGATAATAGTGATTAATTATGAAGTTACAGTATTTTGTGATGGATGAATAATTTTATGGATTAATGTATGGTTGTTGATTTTAATTACTCTTTAGATATTGTTGAAATATAACGTAATGATTAATAGTATAACTATGTTATGAATGAGTTTTTTGTTTCTGAGCCGAGGAAGAAGAGAAGCACTGGTTGCAGGGATGTAAAGGACATTTAGCGTCGATTACTTCGACGCTAAATGTCAATTACTTCGACGCTAATTGTTAGGCGGGTTATTGAAAAATTAGAGTTTTTTTCCGGGAAATTTAATTTTATGTAGCGTCGAAATACTATATTCGACGCTATATGTCTTACATTTAGCGTCGCCAATTTTACGTCGACGCTATATGTCTTTAATTTCGCGTCGAATACAGTATTTCGACGCTATATGTCTCTACTTTAGCGTCGAATATAGTATGTCGACGCTAATTAAAAATTAAATTTCCCGGAAAAAAAACACTAATTTTTCAATAACCCGCCTAACAATTAGCGTCGAAGTACAGTACTGCGACGCTAAAAGTCAATTATTTCGACGCTAAATGTCCTTTAAATCCCTAAAACCAGTGCTTCTCTTCTTTCTCGGCTCAGAAGCAAAAACTCATTTCTCATTCTCCAACAGTGACGACGAACGAAGGAAATCAACAGGTAAGTCTCCTTTGTTGATTTAAAATTGTTTATGAGGATGAATTTGATGAATTTGATGAATTTGAGGATGAGTTTGATGATATTATTGATGAAATTGATGAATTATTTTTGATGAAATTGATGATGATGATGATGATGATGATGCTGTTCGTCTTCAAAAATCATCATCATCTTTGGTTAATATTTATATAATGTTAAGTTTGAATTTGTGCCCTCTTTGGTTAATTATAACTGTTTGATAAGTTTGAATTACAGTGAGCTCACGTTCGTGTGGCGTTCTCAAACGCGTTCGAACGGACCAATTCCAGTGAGCAAGCGTTCGTATGGCGTTCTCGACGCGTTCGAACGTACCAATTCCAGTGAGTTCACGTTCGTATGTCGTTCTTTAATATGTTCGAACACCCACTTTACGTTCGAACGCGTTAAAGAACGACATACGAACGTTAACTCACTGGAATTGGTCCGTTCGAACGCGGTCGAGAACGCCATACGAACGTGAGCTCACTGGAATTGGTCCGTTCGAACGCGTTTGAGAACGCCACACGAACGTGAGCTCACTGGAATTGGTCCGTTCGAACGCGTTCGAAGAACGCATACGAACGTGTGCATGAGAAGTCGTGTGATTGTGCTTCGTGGTTGGTTATATGTATCCCATTGAGTGTGTGACTGTGTGTATGTACGTGTATGATGGAACTCGTAGATTATATGGATAATGAATGCATATGTGAAATGAGAAATGAATGAATGAATTTGAAAACGAAGTGAGCATTCGATGTTATAAGCGCTTTTGTTAAGTTGTATTGACTTGTATGGATATGTATGTATATGTATAAGAATTTTGGAATTTGATGACGCTAATGCGACGGGTTTTTGCAGATGGCACCGGGCAATCGCAAACGGGCTACCGCGACTCCATCTACATCAGCAAGGGCAACTGGCCCTGGTGATTTCTCTGCTAGCACAGGTGAGTCCAGTACAGTGAAGGGTCGAGGACGCACCCGTGGCCTGGGGTTGGCTAAGTACGTTAAGGCTCACGGTCGTATCCGGATAGAGATATCAGATGATGGACACACTCAAGTCGGACAACATAATTCAGCGTTTAATACAGCCATAGGAGCTACAGCTCGATATGAAGCTCCCCAAAACTACGTATCTTGGAGAAAGATACCGTGGGAGACGAAACTGAACCAGCTATTCCCTTCGCTACTTGTAAGTTTTCGATATTGTTTGTTATTTAACATTTTTATTTTATACTTAGAGTTACTCGAATTTTCATGTAGGAATGGTTCGACTTCGATCTGACCCAAGTGAATGTCCAACAATATATTGACTACCACATGGGGAAAAGTTATAAAGATTATAGAACAAAAGTCTTGAAACCAATATTCGACGAACATGGACCTTCAAATGCTCCACAACACAAACCTGATTTTATAGAGGAACAAGACTGGACATTTTTATGTGAGCTTTGGTCGAGCAAAAAACACGAGGTAAATTTTGAAATAAACGGAAATTTATAATTGTCTTTGTTTTCGGTACTTACAGTGTTCGTGAATACAGGATAAATGTCACGCAAATGCGGAAAATCGAAGTCACTTGCGTTTTAACCACCGTGGAGGTTCGAAGCCATTTATCCAACATCGTGCCGAACATTCTGAGGTAAATATATCCTAACGTAAAATTTAACAGTTAATTGTTTTTTACTATCTGGAATAATATTGAATTTATTTTATGTTTATAACAGAGTAGCACATGTGAGGTGCAATCATTTCCAGATTTTTTCCGTGTGACGCATTACAATGACAAGAATAAATGGATAAATGAAGAAGCCGAACGCTGCTATGTAAGTTCAGTTTTTAAAATAAAATAATTAATATTATATATGTTAAATTTTTTTTCAAATTCTAATATTAACTTATTTTTTGAAACAGAACGAAATGATGGAACTCCAACATCAAACTCAGGAGACAGGGACCGACCCCATACCAGATGAGCAGCTGTCGCAATTGGTTTTCAAGAATCAGACAGCTTACAACGTTGGTCTTGGCACTCGTAAGAAGCCAACGTCATCTGCACGCAATAATGGTAATTCGGACAATGTCTCTCTTCGAGACGAGTTAGTCACCACCAAAGACGAGCTGCAGCAGACTAAGGAGAAGCTACAACAGGTCACGGTGGACCACGAGAAGAAGATGATGGACCACGAGAAGAAGATGGAGCAGTTGGAACAGCAACTGCTGGCTTTCCGTCAGATGTTCGAGGCCTCAATGAGTCATGGTGCATCGGGCTCGAGCGTCCCCCCATCACAGTAGCAATTAATTTTATATTTAGTTTTGTATAAACATTTTGAACAAATAGATTTAATATAATATTTCTTTTTTCTAAAACAAATTTCAATATAATATTTCGTCATTAATTACATTTTTTTTCAACTAAATTAAATATTTTAGACCAAAAAATAAGTAAATTACTAATTTTTAAAAAAATAAATTATTTACTTTTAGCGTCGAATATTTCGACGCTAATAGTATACAAAATGGCCGCTGTAAGCGTGCATATATTTCTTTTTAAATATATGTTAGCGTCGACTAGTTTCGACGCTAAAGGTGACTTTTCGTCGACAAATATCGACGCTAATAGTAAAAAACATGGTCGCTATAAGCTAGTTTCGATGCTAAAGGTGACTTTTAGCGTCGACAACTATCGACGCTAATAGTAAAAAACATGGTCGCTATAAGCTTACATATAATTTTTTTAATATACTTTAGCGTCGAAAGGTTTCGACGCTAAAAGTTTGAATTTTTGCGTCGATATATTTCGTCGCCAAATATAAAATATAGCGTCGAAAATTTTACTTTAGCGTCGAAATAAATTGGACGCAGAATACTGTTTTTTAGCGTCGCATTTAATTATTTCGACGCTACAAGTGGTTTTCGTCGACATTTTATCGTCCATTTTTTGCGTCTAATTTTTTCGACGCTAAATATCATTTGCGTCGAAATCGTCACTTATGGCGTCGAAACAATTCGACGCTAAATGGTCTAATTCTTGTAGTGAATGTATCGAAAATTCTTAAATTAACTTTATGATGATGTGGTTTAAATATCTAAACACATCTTGAGTCTTAGACCTAAATATGAGAGAAGTGTGATCGCCATTATCAATAATAAATTGTTTGATTGAAATTACAAATAAATAAGTTGCCAAAACCCAATTTATGGATGACAAGATTATCCAGATACACAAATATTCGAAAGATTCAAATTCACATACTTAAGAAATTTAGATTTAGGTGTGAGATTTTTTGGATACCTATATTCATTTCTAACAAATATAAATAAAATTCAGATCCAAATATAAATATATTAAGATAAAGTAAAAATAGAGATATGATACGGTACGATCCAAATTATTATCCGAATTCAAATATACATCCGGATATCCAAAGATTTAGATTGTATATTCCTACATCCGGATCTAGGAAAAAAAATTCTGGATCGAAATGTATATATGAATCCTCAAAATCAAATGAATCCAGAGACAATAAAAAAAAAAAAGGCAAAGCACATGAAGCAATAGATTTATAAGAATATGTGTCAATGGCACGTGAAAAGGAAAAACATAATCACAAGTTGCCTTAAAACTTTTAGTCAATTATTGAAGTGTGGTACATTTACCCATCACTTAAAATAATAAACCTAAAACTTGTATTTTGATTTTATTCATGTTAATCTCAAAAGGTGTAAACAATGTAGTAAGCTATAAGCTACGACATTGAGTTAGTTAAGCATCGAATAGACCTATTAAAATAATTACTAAGTAGGTCTTTGAAATTTAAAGAAATTTTAAAATGATCTATAATTTATAATTTCTTTACAAAAAATGATTACATTATACTTCTGAAATTCAATTATGTGCGAATATTTTTTGACAGCAGTATTTTTAAATCAGAATTCTCTTAATATATCATTCAAATCAATTTAGTTCTACCTCAACCTAAATTTTAGTGTCCATGATGAACATTTTACCCACACAAACTAACACTGAATGGACAGTGTGATGATTCCATCAAAGATTAATAATCCACATTTTTCTTTTTTGAAATCGTTGGAAATCCACTGTTAAACCATCTCTTTCGGGTTTAAGCGGAACATGTAAAATTCTCGTCTGTTCCATGCTCTTATAAGAAATACACTCTCTGAATTCAAATCCAAGACCTCAATGTGAGATTCTGAACCTTACACTACCAAACCACATCATTTGAAAGACAATTAACAATCCACATACTAATCATAATTCACCCAATAATTGTGGGATATTCAAATATTTAACAATGACTCAATAATATTAATTTATTCCATGAAGGCTTATAATTTTTGTTTTTTGTTTTTTTGTTTTTTTGTTTTTACGAGCGAGATCATTTCTCTCTACTTGTAATTGACTTCAAGGGAAACCTAGACGCACGTTATTTTTAGACTGCAAATGACAAGGAAAGCTTGGGGGTTGCATTTCCTATTACACTGGCTTTATATATTTACGAAGCATTTCATTGCTTGTGTGGTAGTAATTAACTAAACTAGTAATAAAATTTTCTAGTATTATAATCTTCAATTAAGGTGAAGATGAGTTAAACATAATTACTATGGTTTGAATTTATATAAAGTAGATTTTTGAGTATTTTAATAAGAAAATGAAAATAAATGATGTTATCATATATTAAAAAATATTTGAGAAAATCAAAATTGAAATGGATATAAATCATAAAGAGATACATATTTGTTTTTACTAATTTTAATGAATGATAGTTACATCAAATGATTTATATAACCGACCCTACGTAATTGGAAAAAATAGCTCAGGTGATTTAGTTTGGTTATGATTCTCTAATATTATCTTGATTTTATTATTATTATTAGTATACTAAATTAAAGGGACACTGAAAATATAAATCTATATAAATATATATAATTGTTGGAAATTATTCAAATCTTCAAATATATTTGTTTAGATGGAGAAGAGACATGTCACTTGGATGGTACCTCATGGGGACATGTCCTCCAATTGTGTGTAAAGTGATCTTATGCTCAAAGGGGTGCATAGAGGGGTATAACCCTTTGGAGGGTTGCACCCCAATCCTAAGGGTGCCTTTGAGGCATCCTTTCATACTTAAAAAAGGAAGCTTTGTGTTCCTTTTAACACACTGAAAAAAGAAATCTGAATTTCATCCAAAGAGAAAAGAGTCTCATATTGTGTCTTGAGTCTGAGAGATTTCCACCATATTCAAAGTTCAAGATCTTGTTAAGGTGTGCCCCTTGAACAAGAGGAATACGGGTTATCCTGGGAGAACATTAGCCAAAAATCCGTAAAGCACCGAGACGGGGCTGATAAGTTCTTAAGGACAGAGATTAATCTCGATCCGGACTACTGGTTTTCAACTTTGTATCAAGGTTTTTCTTATTCTCAAGTTTTAAGGTTTTCTAGTTTATGCATATTAGATCCAATTTTCTGGTTTTATTTGTTTGTTTGCATGTTATTTACTGTTTCACGACACTAAATTTACAACAATCTTAAGAAATTATCGACTAGTGTTGTTAAATAATAAATCGCATGTGTAGTTAAGAAAATTTCTGGAAAAAATACAGACTGTGCATGAAAAAAACCCGTAGGGCGTTCGAACGCCCGACGCACGTGAAGGCAAAAATCTGAAAATTCGTAAGAATGTTCGAACGCGTATTAAAATGCAACTCGAACGACAGCCTTCTGCCTAAGAACGTTCGAACGCGTCTTAAACGCAACTCGAACGCAAACTCTCTGGAATCATTCCGTTCGAAAGCGTTCTCGGACGCTATACGAACGTGAACTCTCTGGAATTATTCTGTTCGAACGTGTTCTCGAACGCTACACGAACGTGAAATCTCTGGAACACCTCATTCGAACGCGTTTTCGAACGCAACACAAACGTACACACACTAGACAGTCTTGTTCGAACGTAGATATGAACGTGACACTAACGAATCTGTCCTGAAATTGTTATAAACTGCAAAGACTTAGATTAATTTAATATTAACTTAGTAAATCATATACTGAAAACACTTTAAATCTTGGTAGTATAGATTTAAGTTATTATTAGGGTGTTCAATTATCACAAGCATACACTCAGTGATAAAGTTGAAACTTATTGTGTGTTGCATAATTGGTTGAATTTAAAGTGTAATTTTACACAAGTAATTCCATCCAATCTTGTTTGACACATACACATATATCTACACTTATCGTATATTGATTTGTGACATTGAAAAAGTGAAATACTGAGTTTGAATTGCTAAGAGGTTCTATTGAGAAAGTAGTTAAAGGATATTCTGTCAAAAATGTGATAAGAGCCTAAGTGGTCAGGGACTTAAGTGGTTACTCCGGACCCCCCTCGTCCTATGAGAATATTCCTTTATTTACTTTTCATAAGAAATATTGGTTGGAAATTCAAGGACTTGTGTTTATTGGTACTACTGTCCAATATAACAACAAGTGGATATTTGGTATATCACTTGAGACAAGATCATTTGTTGGTCGTTGTACAATTTGTCTTTTGTAGACTATTGAACCTTGTTTGTTTCCAGTTATATATGGTTAGTGGAAACATCGCAGTACCAGTCTCTCATGGAGAAAAACCGGAGACGTTTGGTGGGGCAAACTTCAAACAGTGGCAGAGCAAAATGCTGTTCTACCGGAAATTCTGTAGTTCGCTAAGTACCTCAAAGATCCTCCTGGTCTTGTGGAGGGTGAATCAGAGGCAGCCAATGAACTGCGAGAAGAGACATTGTCGTCTGGCGACTTCCTATGCAAGAACTACCTTATTGGTGGTCTTGACAATACCCTGTACATTGTGTACTAAGGCATGTCTTCTGCGAAGATTCTCTGGGAATCTCTCAAGAAGAAATACAAAACCGAGGATGCCGGAAAAAAGAAATTTTTCGTGGGTAGAATGATGTCTCATTTTGGTGAACTGCAATTGATCATTCATGAAATACTGGATGAAGGAATGAAACTCTGTGAGACGTTTCAAATTGAAAAGTTACCTCCATCATGGAAGGACTTCATTAGCTATCTGAGACACTAAAGAAGCAGATGAGCCTTGAAGACCTTGAAGTTCGATTGAGAGTCGAACAGGACAACATGATGTCCGAGAAGGCCAGCTACAAGACTATGGAGTCTAAGGCCAACATCATTGAGGGTGTAAAGGGTAGCAAAAAGAGAAACAGTGGAGCTGATTCTTCCCAAGAGAACAAGAAGTTCAAGGGGAAATGCTACAACTGTGAAAAGAGCGGTCATATGACAAAAGACTGCAGAAACAAGAAGTCTCAGGACAAGGGCAAGAAAAATGAGGCCTATGTCGCTGAAGATGAGCAGTTAACTGATGAGATTTCAGAAATGAACCTCTCAGCAGTGGTAACTAAAGCCAATTTGGTTAGGAATCCGAGAGAATGGTGGGTAGACACTGGGTCTACTCGTCATATCTGTGTTGATAGCAAGATATTTTCCTTGTATCAGAAGGTCGATGGCGGTGATCATCTGACAATGGGAAACTCGTCTACCTCTAGAGTGGTTGGACAAGGCACAGTGGTTCTGAAAATGATATCCGGAACGGAGCTTACATATAAGAATGTTTGCATGTTCCAGATATTCAGAAGAACTCGGTCTCGGGTTTGTATTTGTTTCTGACAAGTTTGTATTGACCAAAAATGATGTCTATGTAGGAAAATGATACCTCGCTGAGGGCCTTTTCAATGACTATTAATTGTGCTATTAATAAAGCTGAAATTTCTGCTTATATTATTGAGTCACAAAATGTATGGCATGGGAGGTTAGGACATGTTAATTTTGATAAAATGCGTATATTAATTAACATGTACCTTATACCTAAATTTACATTGATAGCCAACATAAGTGTGAGGCATGTGTTGAAGCAAAAATACATAGAACATCATAGAACGAAGTTCTGAACCCTTGGAACTTGTACACACTGACGTGTGTGACATGAATATTGTGCAAACAAGAGGCGGTAAAAAGTACTTTGTCACTTTTATCGATGAAAGCACAAGATTCTGTTAAGTGTATTTGCCGAGGAGCAAAGCTGAAGCTATTGAGAGCTTTATACACTGAGAAAGAAGTTGCAAATCAAATTGGCAAGGAAATCAAAAGAATCAGGAGTGATAGAGGTGGTGAATATGTTTCATCATTCGGTGAATATTGTTATGTGCACGAAATTATTCACGAAACCCCTGCTCATTATTCTCCTCAACAAACGGGATTGTTGAGTGCAAAAACCGAACGTTGAAGGAAATGATGAATGCCATGTTGACTAGTTCTGGTTTACCTCAGAACTTGTGGGGGAAAGCCCTGCTTTCCGCAAACTACGTTCTGAACAAGCTTCCTCACAGGAGATTGGACAAGACATCATATGAGTTGTGGAAAAGTTATGTACCTTCCTACAAATATCTGAAAATGTGGGGGTGTTTTGCCAATTGCCAAGGTGATGGTTCCTAAACCTAAGAAGGTGGAATATGACCCAAAACTATTGACTGTATATTCATCGGATATGTTTGCAACAGTAGTGCGTATCGATTCTGGTACACAAATATGAGATTTCTGACATCAATCCAAATGTGATGATTGAGTCAAGGAATGCAATATTTTTGAAGAGACATTTCCTTGTAAGGAAAGACAAATAGAGAGTCTCTCAAAAGATCTGTTGATACTGTCAAGGACAGTGATCAGGTTGACCAAGAGTCAGATCTGATTTTCTGACATATTTGTTAGAAAATGAGCCTCAAAACTATAAAGAAACAATGTCATATCCGGAGGCACCTATGTGGAAAGAGGCTATTAACAGTGAGATTGATTCAATCCTACAGAACCATACTTGGGAGTTGGTTGATCTTCCTCCAGGTTGTAAGCCACTGGGCTACAAATGGATATTCAAAAGGAAGATGAAAACGGAATGAATCAATAGTTAAGTACAAGGCAAGGCTTGTCATAAAAGGTTATAGACAAAAAGAAGGCCTTGTTTACTTTGACACATATTCACCAGTGATTCGTATCACATCGATAAGAATGCTCATAGCCATAGCAGCTATATTTGGTCTTGAAATACATCAAAATGATGTAAAGACGTTATTCTTGAGTGGTGAATTGGATGAAGAGATTTACATGGAACAACCAGAAGGGTTTAATGTTCATGGATAAGAACATAAGGTGTGCAAACTTGTAAAATCCTTGTATGGATTAAAACAAGCACCTAGACAATGACATGAGAAAATTGTCAAAGAGATGTTGTCAAGTGGGTTTAAAACCGATGAGTGTGATAAGTGTATGTACATCAAATCAACTCAAAAAGGATATGTCATTGTATGTCTCTATATAGACGATATGCTGATAATTGGTAATAATCATGAGTTGATTTAGTCTACTAAAAAAGTGTTATCCATCAAATTTGATATGAAATATTTGGGAGTAGCTAACCTAACTCTTCCTCTATCAAATAATATTGGCTTAAGCGTATCGCAATTAGAGTATTCAAAGATCATCGGAAGTCTGATGTATCTCACGAATTGCACACGAACTGATATCGCTCAAGCTGTGAATAGGCTTAGCATATATACAAGCAATCCAGGACATAAGCACTAGAAAGCCATAATAAGAGTTTTGAGGTATGAGAAACTTCAAAAAATATGGGCTACATTACGAGAGATATCATGATGTTCTAGAGGGATACATCGATGCTGACTAGATATCTGATACAGTGGATTCCAAATCTACGAGCGGATTTGTTTTCACACTTGGTAATGCAGCCGTGTCATGGAAATCCTCGAGGCAAACATGTGTTGCCCGGTCTACTATGGAATCAGAGTTCATATCATTAGAAAAAATAGCGGAAGAAGCGGAATGACTTTGAAACTTCCTGGAGGATATTCCTAGTTGGCCCAAACCGGTGCCAGCGATGAGCATACATTGTGACAGCCATTGGGAGAGCCCAAAATACAATGTATAATGGTAAGTCTCGACACATACGTCGGAGACATAATACCATAGGTCAACTGCTCTCAAGTGGCATAATATCGATCGATTATGTTGAGTCGAAGGAAACCTAACGGATCCACTAACTAAAGGTTTACCTCAAGAGCAAGTTGAGAAGTCATCGAGGGGAATAGGCTTGAAGCCTATAATCTAAGAATTGTCACTATGGAAACCCAACCTAGCTGAATGGAGATCCCAAGATATAGGTTCAAAAGGGACAACTGAAACTTTGTACAATTCAAAACAAGCACTGAGGAGTTTTGTACTCTTTCCCATTCCGATAATGACGCTGAGTGCTGTCTGTCATTGGTTAGGATAAGCTAAGGCTTTTAACGATCACTATATTAGGAGATGAGTCCTAATGATGGTAAAGACAGATTACCTCTTGATAGTAGATCACCTATTTCAAGTAAGAAGTGAAGCCGCTTCCATGGGAACTTTTAAAGGCGGGTTACCCTAAAGTACTTGATGAATCTGAGACCATTGTTCAGGGCGAAATGAACATAACCGTAGAACGGGAAATGGTCGAAGTAAAAGTGTGTGTTGGCAGTTGTCTTGGTTTACACCAACGGCAGAACAGTTCAAGACTATGGGTCACTGGTTTGCCAAGAAAATCCGATTGTCATTCACTAGGAAAGGTTCAAGGCGAAAGCTACCTATTTCGATGCAGCTTTAGTTTACAGAAAATCTCTCAAGTGTCTGCATGAATATTTGAAGAATTGTGGGGGATTGTTGGAAATTCTTCAAATCTTCAAATACATTTGTTTGGATGGAGGAGAGACATGTCCCTTGGATTGTACCCCATGGGGACATGTCCTCCAATTGTGTGTAAAGTGATCCTATGCTCCAAGGGGTGCATAGGGGGGTATAACCCTTTGGAGGGTTGCACCCCAATCCTAAGGGTGCCTTTGATGCATCCTTCCATACTTATAAAAGGAAGTTTTGTGTTCCTTTTAACACACTGAAAAAGAAATCTGAATTCATCCAAAGAGAAAAGAGTTTCATATTGTGTCTTGAGTCTGAAAGATTTCCACCATATTTCAAGTTCAAGATCTTGTTAAGGTGTGCCCATTGAACAAGAGGAATCCAGGTTATCCTGGGAGAACATTAGCCAAAAATCCGTAGAGCACCGAGACGGAGCTGATAAGTTCTTAAGGACATAGATTAATCTCGATCCGGACTACTGGTTTTCAACTTTGTATCAAGGTTTTTCTTATTCTCAAGTTTTCAGGTTTTCTAGGGTTCATGCATATTAGATCCAATTTTCTGGTTTGATTTGTTTGTTTGTATGTTATTTACTGTTTCACGACACTATATTTACAACAATAATAAGAATAAGAGTAGAAAAGGAAAAAAAAATCTTAAACATGCGGAGTGATACCCATCTAAAGAAAAACAAATATGTGAAGACAAAAAATAGACCAAATGATAATAGCACGAAATTGACAGAAGATAAAACAATCAATTCAACAGATGTTGAGTTTTGACTTTGATGATATCAAATTCCGGATTCTTCTTCTTTAAACTTGGCAAATATATCATCCAACACAACACGCCACCTCCTAGTTTCCTGCCCCAACACACGCTAGGCCTGTGACCTGTTACCAAAATTTCATTTCATATGCATTGCATGCCTTTTTGTTTAATTTTGCACAATTTCCGGATCTTGAGATCCCCACCCAGATTGTGTGTACCACCCGAAAACTTTTTAGATTGGGTAACAATCAAGACTCTGGATTTATATATTTATCGTACACATGTCTATCGAGAATAGTTAAAACAAAAAAAATTAAAAAAATTACCTGTTATTTGAAGGTAAAATCTTTACCCACATATAGAGAGATATTTACCAAAGATAATTAGGATGTCTCGTCTTGATTGTTTCTCGTTTTGGCCTATCTTGATTATTTTTCGTTTCAAATCTCGATTGATTTTTTAAATAAAGACGAAACATCGTCACATATTCTTGCTAAAAAAATGCAGAATCCCAAGAATTTTAGATTATAAATCAAGATACATGATTAATTTCTATTCGAAATAAAAAATCATCTCGAATCTTGATTGAAATTTTTACTCGGAATAATTTTTCATTTTGAATCCGTACCGTTCATCCTAAATCCCAATTAGTTCTCTGAACCCTACATACATCTACCGTCATTTTATGCACGTTGCAATTCAATGGTACATGTGATTACCAACAATTATCGTAGGGGATCCCTCCAATATTATACACGAGATACTTAAACTTATATCGTCATTGAATAATTATGATACTTGAAACGTTCTTAGTATTTGCTGCACTACTAGTCTTAGAAGGTTGTTTTTCGTTCAAATGATAAGATTAAAAAATTACTCCTTAAATAAACCTCTCCAACCGAGTGAATTCATTTGGTTGTGGGAACCGCGCAAACTGTAAGAGACAAACAAACACAGAGACAAGGTTTAACGTGGTTCGGCAGAAAGTGGTTCCAACCTACTTCCACAAGAGAAAATGAGAAATGATTTTATTGACCTCGGGATGAATGCCGACCCGAGCCTCTAACAAGAAATTTAGACAGTTTTACAACCCAAATAACTCATCGGGTAATGACTAACCCAATCTACCTCTCACAATGTGGTCGGGTACATGATTCACTTTCTCTTTCTATCACTAGCTTCTTTCTAGTATGTTTGCTCTCAAATTACAGTTTGATAACTCACAATTTGCTTACCCAAAGAACCAACCTTCTTTTTCAATGACTTTAACCCTTTTATATAGGTTCCCAAAATCCCTTTACAACTGACCATAACGTCACCTTACATCACTTAGTCATCATTACCCTCTTTAGTCACTACTTTCATTGTCCTCTATGACAACCTACGAGTCAGCTGGTTTACCACTACACTGGCATATGGCGGCTGATAGGACCCATGCCTTCATGTGAACCGCTGCTTTATTATTTTCACTATTAGTCTTCTAAATGCACTCCTTTTCAGTACGACATATGTCATGCTGCTTGAACTGATCGGGCATGACTTCATCAAAGCTCTTCAATAAACCCACCTCGAGTCAGGTTCTTCATAAGTACAATTGAAACCTCTTTGGGTAGGGTTACCTAATGTAACACCCCACCAGAGGCACGATGCTACTGGCAGGAGCCAGGGTTAACCCATCTCTATAAGCCTCCAAATTTTTTAAAAACGGACATGACGCGTCCTAAAATTGGACAACCTGGATCAAAGTCCAGCATCAAACAAACATAATCATAAAATCTAACACATCACAGGACCTCACGGCCACTCACAACGCAATAAAATCAAACAATCACTCAAGGGCTCCGTGCACACAACATCATATTTCATATATTATAACCAACTATTACAAACTTTACTATTACATTTTCCTATATAACTAACAATCACGATACCCTAATGCTAAAAAGAATAACCCCTGGTGACTTGCAAAATAATATCCGTCATCCACGCATCATCTCCGTCAAAAGTAGAGACTGCGGCAAAAGAAAGGAAAACCTGCAATCACGAACAAACTAGGGGGGATGAGTCTTGTGGACTCAGTGAGTAGATACCAAAAGAAAGCAAACCATAAGAAAAATCCAAAACGTATTTGTAAACCGATTTTCATGCATGCATCGTCAAAAACATATCAAGCGTTCAACGCCCAAGTCACGCGCGAAGACTGAGCGAGGAACAAATGATCCCTTGTCGACAAGGTAGCGGGTCAATCCATTTCTGATGGACGAGACCCTAAACAAGCGCCCCGGCGGAAACATGATGATAAGTTGTAAAGAAAACATAAGAACATGCAAGGAGCACCGAGACAAAAACATATCATCAATCAAGTGTCTCAGCGGAAACATAATGATAATTCGAAATCATGAAAATATTTAACAAACACTGAGACGGAAACATTCAATCCTTATGCATATTCATTAACAAATAAAACTCGATCAAATTATAACTTTAAACATTAAAACCTTTAAAACTTAAATAAAGAAATCATAAAGCGAGACATCTACTCATAGTGACGAATTGCGAAAATTACTGAGAGGTGGGCGGTTGATCAAGCTGTCGATCTACAATAAAATAAGGATAGGTAAAATTCTTGGCTTGATCATTTAAAGAAAGTAAGAAAAAGAAGTGTTTTACAAACAGGAAACTAGCAAAATATGATCTTATTATTCACTATTAACTTGTCTTCTCCCTCATTTTGTCCAAGGTATCGATAGATAACAAATAAGTAATAACCGTACGTTTTTACTTTTCATTCACCATACAACATCTTAACCCTTTTATAACTAATACAAGAAAATAGCCCTTAATGCTGAATCCACCTCTACTCCGCAAGCATTCATAACTCCATCAAAGTAACACTATATTCATTAAACCTACCTTCCTATCTTTATCACCTAATAAAAGCTCCAATTCCTCTCTAAAGCTCCCCTTTGACCGAGCCCAAACTCCACCCTAGATCCCAAAAAATTCTTCATCCAGTCACCATACCCGTACACACCATACCCATATACGCAATACCCGTATACATATCCAAATACACAACCAACAGTCCCCTCCCCCTCCAAGTCAGTTTGCCGAGAGCCTCAGTGCTCTTTTAGATTCATTCTCATTTTCATCAACACAACAACACTCCAATACTGCCACCAAACATTTCTCCATCATTCACGCCACAGCCGCAAATCAGAAAAACAACATCACACCCAATTTAACCCACCTTGCCTGAAATTCAGTGGCCATTTCCTCTCAAAATTTTCTCCCACAATTGCACACCCAAATCGCATTATACTCAAAAAGGTCAAGAAACAACACAATTCTATTAATTTAACAATACAAACTTCATCCCCTATAAAGTTTCTGACAACCCCCAAATCCAACTCACACTAAGATATAATCAATGAATTCAGGTATATTGACTAAATTAATTAATCAAAGGAAGTAGTTAAATGAAGCTCGTTACCTAAAAAAAATTGAAAGCCAATATCCCCAAACGCTTCACCGACTTGGGGGAGGTGTTGGCGTGATTTTGGGTCACAATTGCTCATATGAGCCGAAAGGAAAAGGAGAAGAAAACGTGGTGATGGGCGTGTGAATGAAGGAAAAAAAGAGAAATGAAAAAGGAAAAAAAGTCTAGATTAAAAGAGAAGTCTAGATTTTGTACTTTGTGTAATGGGCCTCACGCCCCACTTATTTCATTTTATGTGTGTGTATATATTAATTTTTTTAAAGTTAACTATTCCACGGGTATTACATTATTTCCCCCTCAAAAGAATTTATCCTCGAATTCAAAAGTATTGCGAAACAAAAATAGAGAAATAATTTACTAACCAGACTCAAATAGATGCAGATATTGCCAACGCATAACATCCTCAGGTTCCCACGTTGCTTCGCGATCACTATGATTCTGCCACACGACCTTTACCGACTGTACATCCTTAGAACGAAGCTTCCTTACATCTCTATCAATAATAGACACAGGTTACTCTGGATATGTTAGATCTTGTCGCAAATCTAATACCTGCTGATCCAAAAGATGGGACTCATCGGGAATGTACTTCCTGAGCATGGATACATGAAACACCAGATGTACCTTTTCCATAGAAGGTGGTAAAGCGAGTTCATAAGCCCTCATTCTTACTTTTCTTAAAATTTGAAATGGCTCAATATACCGTGGGCTTACTTTCCCTTTTTTACCAAAATGTTTATTCCCTTTAAATGGAGAAACCTTCATAAACACATAGTCTCCCACCTGAAACTTAAGTTCTCTCCACATGTGATCTTCATAAGACTTTTGTCTACTATGTGCAGTCTTCAACTTTTCTTTAATCAACTTTAATTTTTCTATTGAGTCTTGAATTAAATTCGGACCCAATAATTTAGTCTCTCCAACTTCAAACAAACCCTCGGGAGACCGACACGTATGTCCATACAGGGCCTCAAAAGGTGTCATTTGGATACTATAATGGAAGCTATTGTTATAAGCAAATTCAATCAACGGTAGGTATATGTCCCAGCTCCTTTCAAAATCTAGAGTGCAAGCTCTCAACATATCTTCCAAGGTCTGGATAGTACGTTCAGATTGCCCATCTTTCTGGGGGGTGAAAGGTTGTGCTAAATTGTAGCTGAATACCCAGAGCCTCTTGGAAAGACTTCCAAAACTTTGAGGTAAATTGTGTACCCCGATCAAAATCAATCGAAATGGGCACACCATGCAATGACACAATGTTATCCAGATAAATATGGGCATACTGAGATGCCGAATATGTGGTTTTTACTGGAAGAAAATGCGCCAATTTCGTCACTCTGTCCGCAATCACCCAAATTGAGTCAAAACCCTTATGTGTCCGTGGAAGACCCGTAACAAAATCCATGGTGATTTTATCCCACTTCCATTCTTGAATTTCTAACCCCTAAAGTGGACCCGCAGGCTTCTGATGCTTCGCTTTCACTTGTTGACAGACGAGGTACTTAGATACAAATTCCGCCACATCTCTCATCATTCCCTCCCACCAATAAAACTGTTTTAAATTCCGATATATTTTTGTCACACCAGGATGCATAGTATAAGAAGATGCATGAGCCATATCCATAATCTTTCTCCGTAACATATGGATGTTGAAGCTAGAGCCATGGATGTTGCTTATGTTGAAGTGGAAGCAATGGATGTTGCTTGTGCTTATGCGGGAACAAGGAATGCTAATGTAGGGAATAATTGTCCAAGTGGCTGCTGAGATGAATGACATTTGTCACTATTTTTTTCTATATCAATAATTATTGTTGTAGTGTAACTCTGTCACTTTTCAACATTTTATTAGGGCTTATTATCAATTTGTTGAGATAAGGTGTATTCTGTTTTAAATAGCATAGATGAACGTTAGTGAGGGGTAATTGTTTGGTTTTGGAATGAGAGAGTGTGTAAAGGAGCTTGAGTTGCTCAAAAGCTTAGAATATATTTCTCTTTGAACCTATAAAAATTTATCATCATTTTCTTAATTTTCCTAATCATACGGTATGTAATTTCTTTGTGATTTATCATCTTGTATCTCGCGATCCACTTGAGACAAAGGTCTGTTAAGGGTGGTGTGCAGTGTGCCCCCATTACCTGAGCAACCTTGATGGAGGGCCTTTATTCTAGTACTGGGTTCCTCTGAGCCAGATGTCTGAATTCCTGCTTTGGACCCGAGACTCTCCAATTGCAATTATTCTGACAATCATCCCTCCTCACTTACTTATTTTCCCCAGTGTTAACTCCTTAGGCTATTTTATGCTCTTCCTCTAGCAGTATAAACCTGTTAGACTGCTCTATGGCAGTGGCATAGTTAAGTATCTCTTGAATCCTAAGGTGGGACTAGAATCGCCCAACCCTTAGTATGCCCTTCAAACATTCCAGAGCTTCAGAGAACTCATACACCCCGACCTCGAATACCAAATTATGATATTAGTCCAAAAAACTTTTGAGTGGCTTATTATCCCGCTGCTTTATCGTCCTTAATGATCTGGTCAGTTTTCTTAGAGCGCAAGATCCTTTGAAATGGCCTACAAAAAACTTCCATAGTTGCGAAAAATAGTTGATACTCATGGGCATCAAATTCACGAACCACAAATTAGCGGGCCCTCCCAATGTCAAAAGGAAGGTATTGCAAATTGCCTCTCCAATAATACCTTGAATTTGCATTAGCAAAACAAACTTCTCTATGTGCAACTTTGGGTTAATATTTCCTTCGTACACATTGATTGTAGGCATGGAAAATTTCCTGGGGAATGCCGCATCTAAGACCTCATTTATGAAAGGAGATTCCATATCCAAATCTTGGACTTCCAAAACGCCTCATCATGTACCCATCTCCTATCTTTCTATATCCTGATGAAACCAGTCTCTCCAGTGTTTCTCAAAATTTTCCCGCATGTTGCTAGTGACTTCCTCATGGTCTTCTCCCCGACCATGACATCTCTTTTCTAGTGGAGCTCTTTGTTCTTGCTCCTTGTAATGCCCCGAACCGGGATCTCTAAAATAAAGGTTACTGTTAGATGACTCAGGTGTTTGTCTGTCATCACGCTTTTCTTGAGGCTTATCTGATGATGTTACGCTGGCTATAACCACCGATCTCACCTTGGTTGGTTTTCTTCCCCTAGTCTCATCTTCTCTTTCTTCACCAACACTTTCTTTCCAACAGCGACCCGCGCTTTCCAAATCTCTTCTCCAACGTTTCAATTCTTTTCATCATGGCCTCCATAAAGGTATTGGTTACCTCTATCTTTTTCTAAGCTTTCTCCTGCTTCATTCGCAAGCTCTCTTCCAACTTCTACACCCACTCTTTTGTCGATTCTTGCCCAACTCTGTGGTTTCCATATCCTGCCATTGTCTTATTGCATTTGTTATTTTTTGTACCGCTCCCTACAGACAACGCCAACTGTTGACGGTTTTTTTTCGTTCAAAGAGCAAGATTGAGAATTACCTCTTAAACAAACTTCCCCCAACGAGTGAATTTGTTTGGTTATGGGAACCACACAAACTTCAAGAGACAAACAAAGACAAAGACAAGGTTTAAAATGGTTTGACGGAAAGTGGTTCCAGCCTACATCCATGGGAGAAAAGAGGAAATGATTTTATTAACCATGGGGTGAATGCCAACCCGAGCCTCTAATAAGGAATTTAGACAGCTTTACAACCCAAATAACTCCTCGGATAATGACTAACCCAATATACCTCTCACTATAAGGTTGGGTACACGACTCACTTTCTCTCTCTATCACTAGCTTCTTTCTAGTACTTTTGCTCTCAAATTACAGTTTGCTAACTCATAATTTGCTTACCAAATGAACCAATCCCCTTTTACAATGATTTAAACCCATTTATATAAGTTCCTAAAACCCCTTTACAACCGACCTTGACATCACTTTATATCATTTAGCCATAATTACCCACATTTAGTCACTATTTCCATCATCTTCTCTGACAACCTACGAGTCAGCTGATCTACCACTACATCGGCCTATGGCTGCTGATAGGACCCACGCCTTAATGTGAACTATTGTTTTATTATTTTCACCATTAGTATTCTAGATGCACTTCTTTTTAGGTAGGGCATACGTCATGCTGCATGAACTGGTCAGGCATGACTTCATCAAAGCTCTTAAATAAACCCTCCCCGGGTCGAAATATTCATAAGTACAAATGAAGCCTCCTCGAGTTGGGTTACCCAAACATACGGAGCTTCCTCAATCCATACTTCAATGTGGTCGGGCCGAGACCATCATTGTTGTATTCACATTGAAATTATCTTCGAGGAGAATGCCAAATTGCAGGCCGGGGTCATACCATTCTCCAAGCTTCCCTTAACTTTTGGGCCCTCGGGCCTTTCAAACTACCTGAGACAAGTAATACAAAAATAAGCTTTGACCCTTCACGGGTGATTGTTTAAAAAAAAAAAACCCACCATCAACTTGTATAATGTAAGATAACTTGTTTCCCTCAAAATGAAGCTCAATTTAAAAGATCACTGGTTGCAGCTCCCTCGTTAGCTGGTTGATTTTATTTGACCCGGCCTAAATTTCTCTCTCAAAATCTCATCAACAATATAATGTATCAAAATCATGCAAACGTAGATATCTATCACATTTATATGCAAGTTTCGACTATTTTTTGGGTACTTGGATCAGTATTGATCCAGCTGAGCTATGATAGTTTATTATTGAATATTAATTTAAGAATAATAATAGACATACACCTAAAAATATACACTCACAAGATATAATAAAAACACACTTATATTGAGAAGATAAATTTTGAATTGAAATAAATAAACATCAACTTGAGGACAATAAATTATGCATTGGGTGTGTTTTGTGAATGTGTGTTTAGATGTATATATATCATTATTGTTAACTTAAATGTAACTTACATTATGTGAAAAAAAAATTGACGGTTAAAAAATATCATCTATGGGGTTTATAATAACTTTCTATATGCCATCGTAGGTGTAGTCATATCATGTGATAGAAAAATCTGTCACATTAAGGACAAATTTTATCGTTCATAAATCTATCATTATTCTATCATAGTATGTTTGGCGAGAATAGTTCATCAACCTCTATTTTTTGGCACATTTATTAAAATTTCGATGGGAAAATCCAAAAATTTATGGGAAATTTGATTTTATTTTTGAAAATTTTGGCAAATAATTGTAGACACCGCATTTATGAATGCTGGAAAGGAAATGGACTCCAGGGAATCTAAGAAACACAGCCAAATAATGGTCGGACATCACCTATGTCTGGCCTACCTTCTCCTAGACCAGAAAGAGCGGCCGACCGTACACCTGAAACCCTAGATCCGACAGGACATAGAACATGTGTCAGTGAGTGTGCAAATTGTCAATTCCTGCAATCACGGGATCTGATTGATGCTAGCTGGATATGTATTTCAAAATACATATCCGGCCAGACATATAATTCAAAATATATGTCCAGCCAGACATGTAGCCAGTTGTACCGAGTTGTCAATGACTATGTAGATCTTCAGTTACTGGAATCACATATATGACTATGTCTGGCCATATATGTATCTGAAGATGTATATCCGATCGGATATTAATCAAGTTGTAACTGACGACAGATTGACCATCAGTCCAGACATAGGCGATAAATGGAATGGATCCTACCTCATTTCCATTTTCAGACCCAAACTCCCACTATAAAATGAGGACTTCCCCTTTCACATGGGCTATCTGGAAAATATTATTGAGATACTGAAACTCTACCCTAAGAAAATCAGAGAGCAATAAAATAGAGAGAAGAAGTAAGTGAATCCCAAAAATTTCCCCTTTCCAGCAAGCATCCAAGAAACATCCAGGCTTCAAAATTGTTCTTAGAGCCCACGACATCTAGAGGTACAACCTGAAGGCACCCTCTTTCACTTTCATATTTTTGGAGTTTATGTACTAACATTGTATCTCCGTCCGGACATCCAACACGTATGGCTGGACATGCACACAAATTCGGCCGACAATACACATATCAGGCCACATTCACCATTTTCTTCAGTTTATTACTACCTTTTATTATCCTGCTATTATTGAGTTATTATATTACTGCATCTTGTTATTTAAGTGCTATTCCACTGTCTTTTATTTTATCTTACGCATGTACTCATTGCACCATTATTTTATTTCTGATATTCATATGATGCTAACTTACTGATATTTATGCATGTCTCTGTCATGTTTCTACTTTTATAATTATATATCTATTGTCTCATTACTATTATGACTATGCATGATTTTTTTATTTTTAGTCATTGTTTTAAGCATGTTATGATTTGTTGTTGCTAGCGTGGTACCTCCGGCCGGACTTACATCAAGTCCAATAAGACATTGATTAAAATATCCAGACCTAGAGCACCCAAAAAAATTTATCTGGCCTAGTTTTAAAATAGCCCGGTTTCTTCAAAACCAGGCCGGAAAGATATGCATTCTAATACGTTTGATTAGTACATCATCATTACTTTAATAATTTCTGAATATTTATACGATATTTTGCTTTGTTATCATTTTACCAGTGCTGTAATAACTTATGGATATTTACTTTACTTATTGCTTTTATCATGTTTGCGCTATTGTGTGTTGTATAAATAATTTTGGGTGCTCTTACATTATAAGATATGAGGATACCTCATTTGAGCATAAATATTATACTAGCATTAGTAAAGGACCGTTTTGAACTCAAACAGGTTTAAGGTCGGCCCTTGTAGATGGTATAGTGCAGCCTTAAAGCATTCCTAGCATCTTATACCAGGTGGCGACTCCCTTATTCTCATATTAGTTCCTCTGTGGGGATATTCGTACTCTCTATAGGCTGTGAGCTCAGCAGTGTAGTTGTCGCCGACGTCATAGGCATAACGGTAAACCCCGCTTTGCTCGTTCAGTAATTTAATAAAAATCTGTCACAATATGTGATCATATATTTTTGTTACATGATATTATATTCTGTCACGATATGTGATAATATATATCTATCATGAAAAATTATCCCTGGAAAAATATATAAAAATTCTATAATTATCTAAAATAGAAATTGCAAATCAAATTCACCATTCATCAATATTTATCAATGAACTAAAGGTGTCTACATGTACACATTCATCATTGAATAATCCAAATTCACTATATATAGTTATAACACAAACAACACAAAAGTTTTGAAATAAGCATTAAGAACAATCCAACATTGAAGTAAAGTATCTTTAACACAAAAGTTATTTTCATAGATAAAATTTGATATAACATTCAGCAGCAACGAAAAGAACTTCAATAGCCACATAAATCCATCTGGTACAAACTCTTTAAAAAAAGAATAAATAATATTTTAATAATTCTGAACCAACCAAACACTTTTATACAAACTCCATCATCTTGCTCAACCAAAGGCTTTTTATGGTTCCAATTTCAACTAGCTAGTTTATATCATATCTGAAATACTTCTTACAAAAGGAAATGATGGTGGCTAAAATCAATATGGATTTTTAGCTTTAAAATAATTTTCAAACGGTTATGGGGAGGAGACTCCAAACAAGCAACCAAGACAGAGAGCATGCTCTGGTCCGCGCCGCGACGCCAAGCTCTGAGTGTCGCGACTCTCAAACGAGCAGACTTGAGGTAGAGGGCTTCACCTATTTCGAGTCGCGACACTCATACGAGCACAGCTGAAACAAATGCCATCTTCTTGTTACGCGTCGCGATGCTATCCTATTGGCGTCGCGACGCTCGCCTGTTTCCAGACCCAAACATCAACTTTTAAATGTATAGTTTGCCCAAATGCACTTCCATCACTCCCACACTACAACCTTTACACAAGAAACTCTTTAAACTTCAACATTCACACATCTTAAACCAATATACCATTATCCAAGCAACCCTTTAATCTCATAAATCTTAATTTAAACTCATTATATAAAATTCCATAATCTTGGGAATTTCTTAATAGAATCAACTTCTTAGTTCACTATCCACCTCAATGCAATTACTAGTATTCTAACAACACTAACATATGATTATTTCTTCAAAATTCCATAATTTAAATTTTGGGTTAAGATATTCTTACCTCTAATCATTTGATTTCCTTCACCATTCAAGTCTTCTAAGCTTGATAGTCCTCTTTGTAGCTTGTTGCAGGTTGATTTGCATTTGTTTCCTCCTTAGTTTTAGTAAGGAATGGGTCCCATCTTCTTCCTTCATTCCTTTTTCTTTCTTTCCCTTTCACGTTTTCTCTCATCCCCTCTATTTTTTTTGAAGATGAATGAATAGTAACTATTATTTATACTAGGGGTTGAGTATAAAATGATTTATTGGTAAAAAAAATCAGAAACTTGTAGAATTCTCTAGATTAGTCATTGGGTACTATTCATCTGAATTTTTGAGTTGTATTTTTGACCTTTTTCTGATTCAAATTTAGAAAAATATCCAACGCATAAGTTGTAGGTCTCGGTCTTAGCGTTCCGACGATATAAAATTCATAAAAATAAGAGATTGTATGAAAATGTTATGCCCAAATACTATGGGCTGTCCGGATTGAATCTAGGAATAAATTTTGTATCGGAATAGTGAAGAATTTATCGAATGTTCGAAAAGTAACTCCACAAACATATACACGCTCGACCATGATTTATGTTATGTATTACGTCACCTATAACATAGTAGTCACCAGGATTACCGGGTAGTAGTCGTCAAGATTACCGGGATGTTATATTTTCTCCCCCCTTAAATAGGATCCGTCCTCGAATCCTCTTTAAAATTGGAATTTTAGAATTTGTCTAGGCTTGAGATTCTTGATGCTGAATATCTTACCACAAGTCACCGGATTCACATGTTATTTCCTAAGCCACCAACTTTCAACTGACTACACACTCATAACCAACTATGTCTCATCAATTATATCACACTACTTCCTGACGACCTTCTATACACTGTCATATACCATGGCATTATCTGGGTTTAATTTGACTAAATAATTAAGATCTGTGTCAAACTGTTCATTTACCATTTGGCTAACAAACATACAAACTTTTTGTCTGACCTTAACATATGCTTATGTATAACACTTCTTACTATGCTCGCACACACTACACCAAAGTCCGTGAGCTTTAGTGAATACTCCCTTGAATTCTTAACTAAAAAATAAATCTTCGTTCTCATCCGATGACACTTCTGCGGAGTACTCTACACTACCGTCATGCTACAACTATCTCCATGCATCCAAGAAACCTCATCTCTAGACCTCTAGTTATGCTCAACATTCGCTAACTCGATTATATGCGGGAGCTATCTATTCTAAAATTGATATTATATTTGTGGCATGCCGTCTCACACATCTTAGTTCCATTCTGGTTTGAAATCTCTTATACCTCTTGCCATGACAACTTTAATTCTTAAATATCATTTGGGACTTATGTTACCCTTCACTGTTAACATATCACTATTGTAATTTCTTCTTAGCTGATACTTTCGAGTCCCTAGAAATATTGGTGTCCTCTATGGTTAGGCTTTTTCATATTCCGCCTCCACTTTGGGTATAAATGTATAAAAGAATAACCTTATTAGGTATTTCCTTAGCACCAAATACTCACTCTTATTCTAGCATTCCTTCTCATAAAGTTATATTTTCCCATTGCTAAGCTGCAACTGTTTATCAGCCACGTCCTTCAAGTTCTATAATCTCTGCCTATCTGTAGGGCTTAGGACCTCGTAGTTCATAGTCAAATTCCTTATGTACATATGGCTTACTACTGTTCTTTACCGGTGCCTCTTATATTCAGGTCATTAATTCTATATAGATCTTCTGGAGGTCTTTCCTAATTGGCTAAAGTCTCGGGAACAAGGTACATATATTAGACTAAATTGTATGTATACTTGAGCTTAAACTGTATTCCTTGCTATTCACGTTGATATGGGCGACTCGATTCTGGTTACTCATTTCGTATTCTAAATTCGCTGTTAATACAAATCTGGTTAACTATTTCCTATACTGACTTGTTTTCCTTGTCTAGTTGTACTCTTGGATATCCAACTCTCAGTCATCCCCAAAGTCTTGTTTTGTCAGGTGTTGTCTTGGTCTCAATAATATCCGTATACTTAGTTTCCTTGGTCGTCCTTACATCATAAGTCCATTGTCATGTCTAATGTTGTTACCAATGTATTCTTGTTCTTACTTGACTAATGTTCCATCTTTTCATCGTTTTATCTAGACAGCTCCTCCTTTAACTCTTTCACTTACAGTTATTTTCCTCTTCTCTTATGCTATATTTTATACATGAGACTTATGTGGTCTATGTCTCTGTCTCTCATCCCATGGGTATTACCTTTTAAATCTTACCCTGCTTTATAGGCTACTATACTACACCACATATTCATATACTTCTGGGAATATCATCGGAAGAACATCGAGGTCCATATTTATTGCCGCCATCTAACGAGGTTTGGGAGGGTGGGGATTGGTTCTGAAGTCTTTTCCGGTCGTGGTGGTCTCTCTAACTATGCATGCTGCAGGTGCACATGTTGCTCGTTTATAATCCTAGGATTCACTTATTTACATACCTGGTATTGGTTTCCCACACTAAGTACTATAGCTAGGAACTATTTAAATTACCTTCTTCAACTTTACTCCCGATTATTTCCGACTATTAGTCATACTGTCCTTTACTGAGAGTCTTCTCAAGGTTCATACTTTCCTAAAATCCTATCATACTTTCTTTGTTATTCTGCATTCTGAAGTCTTGCTCTACTACTTAGATTCCCATCTTATCTCAGTTTCTTGAATCTTTTAAGTCATTTCTTCTTTGGAAGCTCCATCTTCATCGACAGATTAGGGCATCACTACTGTACCTTCGTTTGGGTGTTGTTCTCTTACTAAATTTTCCCTCTCTAGTATAGTGGTAAGCTCTGTATAAGTCGTGTTTCTTACTTTTGGAGGTTGTTATATGCGTTGCTTACTCTGGCTCCTTACTCCTTTGAGCCTTTACTTTCTTGAAGGTTGTCTGTTCTATAATAGGGCCGGTTATTTCTTTTAGATCTGGCTAGACTTACTGTGAATTCAAATGATTCTATCTCGTAAAAATATTACTATCTTATTATTCATGTCTAGGTTCTGTTGAACTTCTTGGTTCAGCTATCTTGTTGTCTCATGATCTGTCTATCCTATCAGGTACTCTTCTTTACTTGTCCAACTTCTTACTTGGCTCTAAGTTGGGGGGTGAACATATGATTGCATGTCTGGTTAAAGGTCTATATACTTACTAGAGTATGGGCTACTGGAAGGAAGAGTTGCCATTCGTTTTGCTGGAACCTGGATCGACTACTTCATGTCTTAGGGTTCCAGAACTTTTATCATCTATTATGAGGTCTCCGTTTTCATTTCTGTATTCAAGTTATGATATTTTTGTTACTATATGTGATAAACTTCATTGTTACTTCTGATTTCCTCTATATTATTTCCATATCTTATCTCTTGGTTTTAGGCTGTGCTGTCGAGGCTAGTGGTGGTTCATTCTTATGGGCTATGTTCTAGATCTCTACTTCTTGCCATAGGCTACAGTTATAACACCTAATCTGACTGTCTGTACTGGTACTTTTGTTATCTTCTGAGTATCTCCAATCTCACAGGTTTGTCTTTTTAAACTCACACGGGTTTCTCCTAGCATTGGTGCGATCTATAGGTTCTTACTAGTACTACAAACTTATCCATCTTGACTTACGTCGGTTTCTTTATGGGTAAACCATCTCTCAAGGTTTACTGCCTTTGTCTCAGAATATAGCATTGTGAGTACTGAACTTTCTTACTGTTATCTCTATCTATACTGGTAAATGATGGGACAAGAATCTATATCTCAACAGATGTCGTCGTTCTTGTTCTGGTATTTTATGTCATATTAGAGTCTATTACTCATGTAAGGTAGGTATGAGATAGACTCCGTCAGGACAGTTTCTATGACTGACATCACTAAGCGGTTGGAATTTGGGTTTGGGTTTCTAGAATCTCTACATCCTTTTTGGTATCTCATGTCTATTGGAACTTCCCGACTAATCCTGATTTATTGTATCTCTTATCTTTCTGACATCCTTCGTGATTCAGGAAACTCCTATCTATATGTGGTACTCAAAGGTGACCGGCGTAAACACACACGTATAACGCAAGCGCACGTATCGTTCAAGTAGTATAAAAATATCGACCCACGAGGACTTAATTCCTACTGTTGTTATTAATTGTTGAATCTATTTATTTACAATATCTAATTAAATGGATAAGAGAGATATTGTTTGTTTGATTGGTTGAATGGCTTTACTAAATAAATAAATAAATAAAACAAAAGAAAATACTAAAGAAAATACAAAAGACACAAAGATCTAGGGTTGTGATTTCTTCCAATACCATTTTAAGATGAAGTGATTATTATATAGATGGGTAAAAATTGATTTATTAACCTGGAACACGAAATTATGCGAAAGCATCTGTCGATGGTCAGACACAAATACCCAGTGTAACCCAATTGAACCATATTCCAATGTCAACCACATTATCTGGATTCATTAAGATTGAGTTCCAATTATGGCTACCCCCGCCCGACAGGTATATTCCTATCCTGTAAGGAAATCTATTAAAGGGTTATCTATCCTCAAGGAAGATCGTGGGCTATGAGTCTAAGGTCTTAAACTTAAAATCCCTATGTCTAGTTCATTTTAAGTTTACCTAGTCAATTTTATTAATGGCCAATTAATAAAAAGCATTAAGATTAAGACTCAATAAATAAATCTTTATAAAACCCAAACTATAATCTAACCCTTATAAACCGGTGATATTGAAATTCATCACAACCCCAGATAACTATTAGTTACAACACATAACTAGGACTAATAACTGAAAAATAAAAGACATAAAGTAAAAATACTGAAAAGTAAAAGACATAAAGTAAAAAGTAAAATAAATGCTAAGGTAAAAGGAATTACTTTTACTACTACTTATTTAGAAATCTCCCATAAAATAATATATAAACTTGTTATAATATTACAACCGACCAATGGCGGTATCCTGATTAAGTCAAATTAAGTCCAACCAGCCATATAGGCGGTAATATTTGTCCATAATCCAGCCATAAAGGCGGTACCAAAATAAATTTACCAACCGACCAATCTGGCGGTATCCTTGATTAGTCAGGTTTAAACCAGATTAAATTGAATTGCCAACCGACCAATATAGCGGTATCCTTTTAATCAGTATTTTAAATAGTGATATATTATTTTAAGGGAGATTAATCTAAATAGTAACAGTAAAAGAATTACCTTTCACCCTAGCTTGGGAAATTACCTCCTCATTACTGAAAAGTAAAAACTGAAAAATTAAAGAAGAAAAGTACTGTGCGTAAAAGTAAATCGCGGAAAGTAAAAACTGAAAAGTAAAGAAAAGAAAGTGCGAAACTGAAAATTAATTACTGAAAACTAAAATAAACAAACTAGATACAATCTTCTTATTTATTCATTAAGAATTTCAAAGAAGAAAGTATGAATTTTACAAATGAAATGGCTTGGTATTTATAGGCAAAATTTTGCCACCATCAAATCATCCATCAAATTCTCCACCAAATCCATTATTAATTTCTCCACTAATTACTCCACCAAATCCATAATTGCTCCACTAATTGCTTATCTTGTTTGGTGTTGATTTGATAATTTTTATTAATTATTAATTAATTAATATTTTGCTTTGAAAATGATTGATAATGACTTTTAATAATTACACTCCACACACTTCTGGATGGTTCATCCATTTCGGTCATGAAATCATCAGAATTCGAAAATATTTTCTCTTTCAAAGTTGTAGATCTTTGAGTCTTCTTTAATCTGGAACTTGAATCAGCTCAATCCGATATTGGAGTAAAAAGTTATGCCCAAAATACGACAGATGCGCAAAACTGGAATTTCCAAAACTGCACTTCGTCAAAACGCCTTTCAAGTTTCCAATCTCCAAAATTAAAATATCAAGTCCAATAATTGCCCTTATTTGATCCATATTTCGTCCTAAATGATTTCATTAAGTCCCAATATTATTTTATCTGCAAAATAAACTAAAACACATCAAAACGTTCATCAAACCCGAGAAACTAAACAAAATATTAAGTAAAAGGGGCGGTAAATATTGATATATTTTCCGCTCATCACACCCCCAAACCTAACATTTTGCTAGTCCTCGAGCAAAACAACAAAATAAAATACAAGAAACAATTAAAATTAAACTAAGCCACTTTCGTAGGGATCACGGTTGCATTTAGCATATGCAACAAGCCTTTAAACCCCTAGGTGTCCCTAGTGGACGAGTTATAGTCTCGTGAGGGCTTACAGCAACGATACCCACAAACGTTTTTACAAAAGTAAAAAGTTAGTTAAAACTAATGCACACAAAAGCAAAAAGACAAGCGAAAAGAGAATAAAGAAGTTAGTGACTAATCAGGTGAAACTTCTACTCCAAGTTACTAGTTGTTTTGTTTTGTTTTATTTTAATTACTGAATAAGTAAATCTCCGATTGTTTTTACCATTCTCCATATACACAGGCAACAAAATATTAATCAACTCATTTTTGCCCACAACAGTCACAAGTGCAATTGATAAGAGAGTAATATTTTTGTCCTAAAGTTCTATCAGATTTCACACTTTTGGAGCAATGGAATAATTTTTTCTCATTTTTCTGATTTTTTTTTTTTTTTTATATACAATATTTTCCGTCTATGTAGCGAGTGTTGGGTCGGTGACTCCCAAACCAGTTGGTTTTAGGGCACCAGGTGTTAAGACACCCCTACGAACTTAATTACTCAGACTTCAAATATATATATTTTTGCAACATCTTCGATCCATGTAACGAGCTTTGGGCCAGTGACTCCCAAACCAGTTGGCTTTAGGGCACTTTTAAAAACCCTTACGACTTAATAACTCGGATCTCAGACGTTTTTTTTTTTTTTTTTTTTTTTTTTTTTACTCCACTGCTTTTTGGGATGTTTCCTCCAATTAAACTATAGCACTGAATATTACATACTGTCAGTTACAGCTCATGTCCGTATGTTACTATATATGTTGATAATATTTGTCAACTGAGCATATGAAGATTCATTTTAGTCCATTTTATCGAGAATTCACAACTAAATAATTCAAAATGAAATAAACAAAAATTAACTTGTTTCGAAATAGGCTTGAGATACGTCTCAGGAATGGAAACTCCTTACTCGGCTATCTCTTACCAATTTCACTTTTTTAGTCAAATTAAAAACACAAAACACAAAATATTTTTGTAATTTTTTGAAAATTTTTCATTTTTTTGTATTTTTCGAAAAATTTTGGACTAAAAATAAAAACACAATACAAACAAGTACTATTAACTATATCTCACCCCAATAAATGAGACATTGTCCCCAATGTCTTAAACAGTAGAAGAAGAGTTTAGAAAATCGTACCTGGTAGTTGAAATTCTACAGGAAATTAAAGGTTAAGATCCAGATTTATTCGACGCTTCTTACCACGATCATCATCGGACCATTTTATCTTTGAAATGATAGGGTCAACTTGTGGTTCATAGGCTATGAGTTGGTCAATTAGATCCGGAGCAGTTCTGGCAGTAAAGAGGAGTTCTTTCATAGGTTTCGACACGAACCCATTTCTCCGAGCATCATCAAGAAACACACAAAGAAAATCATAAAATCCATCAATGTTGAGCAGTCCAAGCGGTTTCTGGTGTATGTCAGGTTCGCCCAAGATAGTACTATAAATATTTCCTCCAATGTGCCCAAGCCACCTGGCAAAGCAATAAAAGCAGAAGAACGGTTAATCATTTCTACCAGTCGTTCAGACATACCTGGCACGATCAGTTCCTCTCTCGTTTGATGATCCAATAAGATTCACCTCTGCCAAGGGTTTTGGGATGATTCCCAAAACATGACTGCCTCCTTCCTGTACAGCCTTTGAAACGATCCCCATAAGTCCAAGATTTCCTCCGCCATATATTAAGTGCATATTCCTTGCTGCTAAGACTCGACCCAATTCCTGTGCTGCTTCTATGTATTGTGGTTAGTACCAACAGTACTACCGCAAAACACACAGATGTTTTCAACTCGTCTTCTTGAAGTGGCTTCCATTTTTTTTTTTATTTCTTTTTCAACTCAGGATGCCTTCAAAAGTGCAATGACGGGCTGAATTTATAGTACCTGAAAAGGGGTGAGTAATAATAGCACTAATATCTTCCAGAGGACGATTATTAGCTAAACAACAATAGAAATCGTGAAAGGTCAAAAAGTCTGGATCCTGTCTGCGAAAATAAAGATAATTACAATAGAAAAGCGAATCAAAGCAATAATTAAGGCAACAGAATTGTGTACGCAATACGCCACTGGCTTAGTATAAATTCATTAGGATGTGTCTCAAGATTTCATTCCTTATTCAGCCATCGCTAATGAATTGTTTCTCATCTTTGATTGCCAAACACAATTCCTTCTGTCTTAAAATGCTTCGTTTGTGCCTTTCCCTACAAAAATAACACACAAAATTAAAAAGTTCACACAAAATATGAAAACAAATATTACAAATCGCATGGGTTGCCTCCCTGCTAGCGCTAAATTTTTCATCTTCAGCCAGACGTGACTGAAATTCATCTGTTAAGGAGGTTTCAATGTCGTTTTGGATGTCCGATTAAAGACAATCCATGAGCGTTGCTTTTGAAGGGTCTCTTCCAACGGTAAAGTAGCAAAAAGAGTTTTGTCTCATTCAGTGCTCGTGCCACCTTTTTGCTCCTTATTGTTCCAGTGGTTCCTGCAAAGAAAGAAAGAAAATCAGGAGGTCTTGTATGATGCTTGACTTGGAATGGAAGTTCCATTCTGTCAAGCTTCTGGGCGATATCTTTGATTTGTACTCCCCAAAACAGCGATGTTTCTCCTGAATGCTCTGGATCTTTATTAAGGTCAGACATTTGCTCCTTCATTTGCTCTGTTTCTTGCTCCACATTTTCTTCACAGATGTATTTTAAAATTTTTGTATTCAGCTCTTCATCTGTCATCTGTGAAATAAATGTTTCAAAATTGTCAACCTGAGAATGAAAAGAAATGTTAGATTTTAGGTCTTCATCCTCTGATATGACTGGAATGGATGGTTCAGATAGATCTTCTTCAAACACCATGGTAAAGCATGCTCCAAGATCTTCATTTTGAGGATTAAAAGTTTGATCCTCCGTTGTTGGTGCAGTTGGTACAAATAGATCAGCTTCCTCCTCGTCAGAGTCAAAATAATAAAAATCAAATCGAGACTTTGCCGGTTCGGGCTCCTGAACTGATACCTCTGGTTGTTGATACTGCTCAGCCTCCTCCTCTGTTGAAGTGTCATTGTGAAATGATTGGTACTCGAAGGCTTTATCAGTGTCATCTGAAACTGGTTCTTGAGGTATGTAGTTCTGGTTTTCTGTGAATGTCTCATTTGATCTGTCATCCTCTGAATGAATTCTGATTGTCTCTGAATACTTTCAAATTGTTTCTGGCTTGTTTCAAGCATTTCATCCAACTTTTGTTTCTCGAACATATCTTGAGCATGTTTAACAACTGATCTTCTTTGATGGTTCTGGTTGTTGATGAAAATCGCATAGGGATGGTGGATAAGATGGAAAATGTGATGGTTTTTCATACTTTGAATGATTCTGAAAATTCTGCCACTCTGAACGGTATATTATATTGATCGCTCGGGTGGTTACCATCACATATTACACATCTTCCCATTTCGTTCTGTTGAGCAAATGTAGAATTGTTTGGTTCTGGCATCCAGTGATAATTGTTGGGCTGGACAACAGGCCTCAGAAAACCGGACTGTTGCTCCCAGATGTGGGGTGTATCTTCTTGTAAAGCTCGTAATCTCTCAATCTCCCAGTAGTGTTCCATTTTTTTTTCAAACACCTGAAAACAAAAGAAAGAAATAAAAATTACAGATAAAAATAAAGAAAATTAGATACAAGTAAATTGGATAGCATCAAAATTAATATTCAAGAAATATAAATCCCCGGCAACGGCGCCAAAAACTTGACCGGCGTAAACACACACGTATAACGCAAGCGCACGTATCGTTCAAGTAGTATAAAAATATCGATCCCACGAGGACTTAATTCCTATTGTTGTTATTAATTGTTGAATCTATTTATTTACAAATATCTAATTAAATGGAGAAGAGAATGATTGTTTGATTGGTTGAATGTGGTTTTACAAAATAAATAAATAAAAAGACAAAAAAAATACCAAGGAAAATAACAAAAGACACAAAGATCTAGGGTCGTGAATCATTCTAATATCATTTAAAAGATGAAGTGGTTATTTTATGTTTGTGTAATAAATCAGTTTACTAACCTGGAACACTAAATTATGCAAAAGCCTCTGTCGATGGTCAGACGCAATACCCAGTTTAACCCAATTGAACCATATGTCTATGTCAACCAAATTATCTGGATTCATTAAGTTTAAGTTCCAATTATGGCTACCCTCGCCCGACAGGTATATTCCTATCCTGTAAGGAAATCTATTAAAGGGTTATATATCCTCAAGGAAGATCGTAGGCTATTAAGTCTAAGGCTAAAACCTAAAATCCCTATGTCTAGTTCATTTTAGATTTACCACATCAATCTTTTGGTGATCAGACAACAAGAAGCATTAAGCTTAAGACTTAATAAGTAAACCTTTAAATTACTCAAACTATAAAATAACCCCTTATAAACCGGTGATATTAGAATTCATCACAACCCCAGATAACTAACACATAACTAGGACTAGTAACAACTTAAAAGTAAAAGACATAAAGTAAAAATACTGAAAAGTAAAAGACATAAAGAAAACTGAAAAGTAAAATAAAATAAAATGCTAAGGTAAAAGGAATTACTTTTACTACTACTATTTAGATATCTCCCATAAAATAAATATAAACTTGTGATATTATTTTACCAACCGACCAATCTGGCGGTATCCTGATTAAGTCAAATTAAGTCCAACCAGCCATATAGGCGGTAATATTTGTCCATAATCCAGCCATAAAGGCGGTACCAAAATAAATTTACCAACCGACCAATCTGGCGGTATCCTTGATTAGTCAGGTTTAAACCAGATTAAATTGAATTGCCAACCGACCAATATAGCGGTATCCTTTATTAATCAGTATTTTAAATAGTGAATATATTATTTTTAAGGGAGATTAATCTAAATAGTAACAGTAAAAGAATTACCTTTCACCCTAGCTTGGGAAATTACCTCCTCATTACTGAAAAGTAAAAACTGAAAAATTAAATAAAGAAAAGTATTGTGCGTAAAAGTAAATTGCGGAAAGTAAAAACTGAAAAGTAAAGAAAAGAAAGTGCGAAACTGAAAATTAATTACTGAAAACTAAAAATAAACAAACTAGATACAATCTTCTTATTTATTCATTAAGAATTTCAAAGAAGAAAGTATGAATTTTACAAATGAAATGGCTTGGTATTTTAGGCAAAATTTTGCCACCATCAAATCATCAATCAATTTCTCCACCAATTACATTATTAATTTCTCCACTAATTACTCCACCAAATCCATAATTGCTCCAATAATTTCTTATCTTGTTTGGTGTTGATTTGATAATTTTTATTAATTATTAATTAATTAATATTTTGCTTTGAAAATGATTGATAATGACTTTTAATAATTACACTCCACACACTTCTGGATGGTTCATCAATTTCGGTCATGAAATCATCAGAATTCGAAAATATTTTCTCTTTCAAAGTTGTAGATCTTTGAGTCTTCTTTAATCTGGCACTTGAATCCGCTCAATCCGATATCCGAGTAAAAAGTTATGCCCAAAATACGACAGATGCGCAAAATTAGAATTTCCAAAACTGCACTTCGTCAAAACGCCCTTTCAAGTTTCCAATCTCCAAAATTAAAATATCAAGTCTAATAATTGCCCTTATTTGATCCATATTTCGTCCTAAATGATTTCATTAAGTCCCAATATTATTTTATCTGCAAAATAAACTAAAACACATCAAAACGTTCATCAAACCCGAGAAACTAAACAAAATATAAGTAAAAGGGGCGGTAAATATTGATATATTTTCCGCTCATCAAAAGGTTACTGGATCTGTTTGAAAGAAAAAAAAATTCTGAGAAGGGAAGAAATCTTACTTGAGTCTATCTATCATTTTTTCTTGTTTGGTTTATTCTATTCTCCTTACTATTATAAGTTCTGGTATCTTCTTTATTATCTCATTATGTGTCTCTACCCCTTATTGTCTCTGGTTACTTTAAGCATCTGTACAGCATTCCTTACTTTTCTTATAGCTTTCTCTTCACACTCTCTTAAGTAAATATTCTCATAATCTTACTATCTATTCTCATAGCTTGTCTTGAACTTCTGATAATAAACCAGGATAACTACAAAAGGATTCTCAACTAGGATAAAAGTATAGTTGCTTTTATAAGGAAGAATATTCGAAAAGCTTGAGAATTCTTACTAACCTGTCTATAGGACTTGAGGACGCACTCGAGAATCAGATACTAGAGAGGTAGTTCCTCGCATACTAGTATCCTGGGCATATTACGTATACAAGGCCACAACACTCTACCCACTATAGTCACTGACTCCCTAAGCCTCTAACTTTCTGACTATGATCAATACTGTTGACTCGTCTCAAATTTGAACACATGCATATGGACTATTGCCCAATCTTAACAACATAGAATGCAAGTCAATACTCATAACTATTTACTTAATAATAATATAGTTTACAACTCTGTTTACGGACACTTTTACTAAATATAATAACCGATACCATACTAATATCGGATGTATGACTTTACTGTGACTCTGACTGAATTCTCTCTGACTTGACCTGGTGAGCCAAACACCCTAGTGACTACCATCAATATCCATCCTCTCGAGCTCATCCTCCGGGTAACTGACTGGTGCTTACACACACGCGTATAACGTAAGCACACGTATCGTTCAAGTAGTATAAAAAGTATCAATCCCACGAGGACTTAATACCTAATCTATTAATTTTATGAGGTCAAATGATTACTAGTATCTAACAGGTTGTTTGATTGATTTGAAATGGTGATGATTCTAAATTTAAAAACAAGTAAATAAAAATGCACGAAAGTAGGTTTAAGAAAATTCAATATTAGGAAACTATTTAGGGTTGTGAATTTTTCTAATATATTTTAAAAGCTGAAGTGGTTATTTCATGTTTGTGTAATAAATCGGTTTACTAACCTGGAACACTAAATTATGCGAAAGCCTCTGTCGATGGTCAGACGCAAATACCCAGTATAACCCAATTGAACCATATGTCTATGTCAACCAAATTACCTGGATTCATTAAGTTTAAGTTCCAATTATGGCTACCCCTGCCATACAGGTATATGTCTATCATGTAAGGAAATCTATTAAAGGGTTATCTATCATCAAGGAAGATCGTGAGCTATTAAGTCTAAGGCTGAAACCTAAAATTCCTTTGTCAAGTTTATTTTAGATTTACCAGATCAATCTTATTAGTGGCCAATTAACAAGACGCATTAAGCTTAAGACTTAATAAGTAAACCTTTAAATTACCAAAACTATAAAATAACCCCTTATAAACCGGTGATATTAGAATTCATCACAACCCCAGATAACTAACTTAGTTACGACACATAACTAGGGCTAGTAAAAACTTAAATAAAATAAAAGGCATAAAGTAAAATGCTGAAAAGTAAATTGCTGAAAAGTAAATGACGGAAAGTAAATGCTGAAATTAAATACTGAAAATTAAATGCTGAAAAGTAAATGCTGAAAGTAAATTACTGAAAAGTAAATGTTGAAAGTAAATTGCTGAAGCAAAATTGCTGAAAAGTAAATGCTGAAAAGTAAATTGCTGAAAAGTAAATAAAGTAAAAGTACAATAAAAGAAAATGCTGAGATAAAAGGATCCATTTTTATTACTTCTATTTTAGATATCTCCCTTAATATAATATATTAACTTTGCATGATAATTACCAACCAGCCATATAGGCGGTATCCAGATTAAGTCAAATTAATAATTAATTACCAACCGACCAATCAGGCGGTATCCAGTTTAGTTAGGTTAAAATCAATTTAAATAATTACCAACCGACCAATATGGCGGTATCCTCGTTAAGTCAGGTTTTAACTAGTTTATATATTATAATTAAGGGAGATTAATCTAAATATTAGTAATAAAAGTTTTACCTTTTACCCCAGCAAAGGGGAGTTACATCTTCATTACTGAAAAGTAAAAACTGAAAATTAAAGAAAGAAAAGTATTGTGCGTAAAAGTAAATTGCGGAAAGTAAAAACTGAAAAGTAAAGAAAAGAAAGTGCGAAAGCGGAAATTAATTACTTAAAGCTGTAAATAAACAAACAAGATACAATCTTCTTAGTATTCTTAAGGAATTCCTTAGAAGAAAGTATGAATTTACAAATGAAATGGCTTGGTATTTATAGGCAAAATTTTGCCTCCATCAAATCATTCACCAAATCCATTATTAATTGCTCCACTAATTGCTTCACCAAATCCATTATTAATTGCTCCACTAATTGCTTATCATGTTTGGTGGTGATTTGATAATTTTTATTATTAATTTATTAATTTATTTTTTTTCTTTGAAAATGACTTTAATAACTACACACAACACACTTCTGGATGGTTTATCAATTTCTGTTATGAAATCTTCAGAATTCGAAATTATTTTGTCTTTTAAAGTTGTATATCTTTGAGTCTTCTTTAATTTGGAACTTGAATCAGCTCAATCCGATATCGGAATAAAATGTTATGCCCAAAGTACGACAGATGCGCAAAACTGGAATTTCCAAAACTGTACTTCGTTAAAACGCCCTTTCAAGTTTCCAATCTCCAAAATTAATATGTCAAGTCCAATTTTTGCCCTTATTTGACCCACATTTCGTCCTAAATGATTTCATTGTGTCCCAATATTATTTTATCTGCAAAATAAACTAAAACACATCAAAACGTTCCTCAAACCCGAAAAACTAAACAAAATATTAAGTAAAAGGGGCGGTAAATATTGATATATTTTCCGCTCATCAGTAACCTGCAAAATAAAAACACTAGGAGTTGTTAAATCGTTTGAACGACCTAGTGAGTGGATAGTATAAAAAAATGAAAAATGAAATACTTTATGAAAATTCTATTTTTTTCTGAATTCGAAACCATCTTGAGAAAACTGATCTCTTCTGAAATCCCTTTTGTATCTGAAAACCAATCTATTTCTATGAAGCTTTTCTGGAAATCTTTATTTCTGTAAAACTCTACTATATTCTGTAAAACTGAGCTCTCTTGAAAACTCTTTCATAAAACTTATCATTTTTGAAAATCATAACTTTGAAAATCTTGTTTCTGAAAATCTGTCTCTAAAAAATATGTGTCTGTAAATCTGTGTCTGAAAAACTTGACGTATGAGGGCGTTACGTCTCGGCATCCCCCCATATGCCTAAACTAGTGGTCTTGGGACATTACGTCTCGTCGTCCCCCAAGCCACTAAACTAGAGCCAGATGTGCGGATCAATGTTATCATCTCGACTTTGAATCTAGGGTTTAGGAGCATTACATCTCGCCATCCCCCTAGCTCTGAAATCTAGGATCTATGAGCACTACGTATCACCGTCCCCCTAGTCATGCTCTACATGTGCACATGTTCTGAATCCATCAATTCCAATATATGTATCAAGTTACATCTGAGGTGGGTTTTTCCCACATGCCTATAAAAATCACAGAATCATACTTTGAAATCAATCTTTCTAACAACATTGTTAATTCATAAAACATCAGTAATCAAACTTAGTGAATGCCCATCTTCTTGAAATGTAAATATCAATTCAAAAACATATAAGTAAAAATCTATTTGAGAAAATGGTCCACTAACAGATTTACATCTATTGCCAATGGTCATAGATGCGACTGAAGAGATTCCTGTGGAAAAGCTAATCCGACCTGTATCCGAATAAGGTTGTCATTTTTAAATTGAGAAACTAATAATGATCATGGATGAGGTGTATAGATGTATACTGATATGAAACCCTTAGGCGCCCTCTAACATCCTATGATGGAATTGAAATGACTAAATTGATCCTCAAAAAATGACCACGCGTCGCGACGCAAAGCATTACACATCGCGATGCCCACACTGGTAGAACCAAGGTAGAGAGCATGCTCTGGTTCGCGTCTCGAAGCCAAACTCTGAGCGTCGCGACGCTCACATTAGTATACTTGAGGCAGAGGGCTTCCCCTATTTCACGTCGCGACGCTCACACGAGCATAGCTGAAACAAATGACATCTCCTTGTTACACGTCGCAAAGCTATCTTGTTGCGTCACGACGCTCGCCTGTGTCCAGTCCCAAACATCAACTCTTAAATGTCTAGTTTGCTCAAATGCACTTCCAACACTCTCACACTACAACCTTTACACAAGAAACTCTTTAAACTTCAACATTCACACATCATATACCAATATACCATTATCTAAGCAACCCTTTAATCTCATAAATCATAATTTAAACTCATTATCTAGAATTCAATAATCTTGGGCATTTCTTAATAGAATCAATTTCTTAGTTCACTATCCACCTTAATGCAATTACTAGTATGCTAACAACATTAATATAGCTTTATTTCTTCAAAATTCCACAATTTAAAGTTTGTGTCAAGATTTTCTTACCTCCAATCATTTGATTTCCTTCACCATTCAAGTCTTCTAAGCTTGATATTCCTCTTTGTTACTTGTTGTGGGTTGATTTGTATTTGTTTCCTCTTTAATTTTGGTAAGGAATGGGTCATCTCTTCTTTCTTACTTCATTCTTCTTTCTTTCCCTTTCACATTTTCTCTCATTCTCTCTATTGTTTTTTAAGATGAATGAATAGTAACTCGTATTTATACTAGGGGTTGAGTATAAATGATTTATTTCTAAAACAAATAAGAAACTTGTAGAATTCTCTAGATTAGTCCTCGGGTAATATTCATCTTAATTTTATGAGTTGCATTTTTGACCTGTTTCTGATTCAAATTTGGAAAAATATCCAACGCATAAGTTGTAGGTCTCGGTCTTAGCTTTTCAAAGATATAACATTCATAAGAATCAGAGATTGTATGAAAAAGTTATGCTCAAATACCATAGGCTGTCCGGATTGCATCTTGGAATAAATTCTGTATCGGAATGGCGAGGAATTTATTGAATGTCTGAAAAGTAACTCCACAAACACATACATGCTCAATGATTTATATTATGTATTACCTCACCTATAACATAGTAGTCATCGGGATTACCGGGTAGTAGTCGTCGAGATTACTGGGGTTTTACACTTTCTCTCACATCATCCACACATAAAACCCTTAATTTTCTTCATATCAAGCTTAGATTATAGTGATTTTCATGCATACCCAAGTGTCAATGAAGAAAGTAAGTTTCCCTATCTTCTATTCTAGCTATTTCTTGCATCTTAGCATGATCTTACAAGTTTCTCATGTGCATCCATGGAAACCCATGCGTGACCCATGTCAATTTTTCATTATTTTGGTTAATTAAAGTATTAATCATGTTTAGATTAGTGATTATTATCATGATTAGTGCATGGATTGAGTTGAAATATAACCCCTATGTGTATTATGAGAGGATTGAAGCATGTTATTGCTTGAAGAGTATTCATATTGCTAGTGATAGTAGTGTTGTGGTCATTGTTTGTGTGATGTGGTATTGTTGCCACAAGTTGGGTAAGCAATTTAGGGGTTTGGCAGTGACCCCCTCTTGTTGGTGAGTGATAAGTGTAATAAGAACCAAAGTGATGCCTTGAGTGATTTGTCAGGTTGGATACCTCATAATAGTATCTCAAAATAGCTTAGAATGTGAGAAATGTCTTATGTTTCATGGGCATATGCATTGTTCACGTGCATGATTAGAATCGTAATATTCAAGTATACTAACTATACTTGAATCCATTGATTCCATGTAGAAGGATCCCTTCAGTTCCATTGAGCATGCGAGCATTAGGACGGCTGTTCTATGAGTGGAAACTATTTTCCTTGTTACGTTTCATATTATAAAAATTATGTTTCATGATCTTCAAGTTAGATTTCATGTTCACAGCTCAACTTCTCAGTTTCCAGCCTATGTTTACACCATTACAGTTTATGTTTTCAGTGTAGGAAATGGCTTTCTTTAGCACATCAGAAGTTGCTAGTGTGGGCACCTGCTCCAGTATGGACCTTTAAAATTATCTTTGCCTTCTTCTTTTATTGTAGCCGAAATCCTCCAACTCTTGGATAATGGACTTTGCTTTTTAAAAGTGGATGTGTTTCCTTTTGATGTCCAACGCTTGGATCAACCATCCGATCTTCCGAGCTATGTCTCGAAATCAACAAATCGAAGTGTGAGCTTCACTCACAAAAATCAACTCTAAACTTTTTAGAGAAGTATAAAATCAAACTCTAAATAATTTAGAGAAATATTGTTCTCACAAAATGTGTTTGGATTTTTAGAAAGATATTGAATGAAGAAGATCAATATCTATCTCACTCTAATTTCTTTTACTTCTCAACACTTGAGAAAATAATTTTTTCTCTCAACAATTGAAGAAAAATTCTGGATTTTGTATTTCTCCCTACCTCTCTCAAACTTGTGTGAAAGCTTGAAAATTCTCTCAATTGATTACTCTACCATTGAGTGGAGATGGTAGAGATAATATTCCTTTCCAAAAGCCAACCACATTTTTCATTAAGCATATAATACTTTCTTGCAATGACAAACACATTAATGTGAAGGTCATACCAAAACATAAGATGTCTTTAGCTAATGACAAAGCCATTGGGTGTATACATGCCACCTAATAGACATAATAAGTTGGAGAGCATGGTAAGCCACATGGCTTTATCTCCAAGGTGAATAAAAAAACTCATTATCTTAATAATGATTTACTTACCCAACTTGATTATCTTATAATCATGATTTAATTATCTCACAATCAAATAATTCTAAAAAACATTATATGAAACAATTTAATATAGTTTTCATTTGTGACAAATTATATTATTAATCTTATTAATAATATATAAATATAATGTGAGCATATTATTAGACAATCTAATTATATTAGGTTTGCTGCAGTTAATCGAGCTAGCACATAGACCAAATGAACCTACGGTTCCGAGCTGATAAGGTCTTTGTAAACGGATCAGCCAGGTTATCTACGGATGGAATCTGGGTGACAGTGACATCTCCTCTCTGTACTATCTCCCTGATGAGGTGATATTTTCTCTCAATATGCTTACCCCTCTTGTGGCTTCTTGGTTCTTTAGAATTCGCCACTGCACCACTATTATCATAATAAAGTGTGAGTGGTTTATCCATATCTGGAACAACTTCCAGATCTTCCAAGAACTTTTGGAGCTAGACTACTTCCTTAGCTGCTTCACAAGCTGCTACATATTTAGTCTCCATGATGGAGTCAGCAATGCAAGATTGCTTTATGCTCCTCCATACTATAGCCCCACCACCTAGGGTGAACACTGATCCATATGTTGATTTCCTATAATCGACATCTGTCTGAAAATCAGAGTCAATATATCCTCATTAGAATATACAAGCATATAATTTCTTGTTCTCCTAAGATACTTGAGAATAAGTTTCACTGCCACCCAATTATCTAATCCTGGGTTGGATTGAAACCTACTGACTACTCCCACTGCAAAGCAGATGTCCGGTTTTGTGCATAACATAGCATACATAAGACTTCCAACTGCTGAAGCATATGTAATATGTCTCATCTCCTCAACTCCTTGAGGTGTCTTAGGAGATTTTTCGTTAGACAAATGAATTCCATGCCTGAAATGTAAATTACCTTTCTTGGAATTCTGCATACCAAATCGCACAAGATTATTGTTGATATAGGAAGCTTAAGACATTGCTAACAGTCGTTTCTTGCGATCCCGGATGATCTCGATCCCAAATATATAACTTGCATCTCCCAAATCTTTCATTTAGAATTGGTTAGCTAGCCAGATTTTCATGTCCGATAATATCTTTACATCATTCTCAATGAGTAAAATATCATCGACGTATAACACAAGGAAAACCACTTTACCATTAATGATGCGCTTGTAGACACAAGGCTCATTGATGTTCTGCTCAAAGTTATAAGACTTGATCGTATTATCAAATCTTGTGTTCCAAGATCTAGATGCTTGCTTAAGTCCATAAATGGACCTTTGCAACTTGCAAACTTTTTGATCTTGACCTTGGGTTATGAACCCCTCTGGTTGTACCATATAGATACTCTCATCAAGATTTCCATTCAAGAATGTAGTCTTGACTTCCATTTGCCAAATCTCATAGTCATAATATTCGACAATGGAAAGAAGAATCCGGATGGATTTTAGCATGGCTACTGGCGAGAAAGTTTCTTCATAGTCAACTCTCTCTTTCTGGGTATAACTCTTTGCCACTAGTCTAGCCTTGAAAGTCTGTACTTTCCCATCTATTCCTCTTTTTCTCTTGTAGATCCACTTGCAACCTATGGGTTTTACTCCTATCAGGTTGGTCTACAAGTTCCCAGACTAAGTTAGAGTACAGAGACTCCATCTCAAGGTTCATGGCTTTGAGCCATTCTTCTTTATTAGTATCTTCCATTGCACTACGATAGGTCAATAGATCGTCTATACCATCACAAGATGCAACAACTTGAACCTCTCCATTTCCTAGATAGCGTTCAGGTTGTCTTATAACCCTCCCACTACGTCTAGCTGGTATGGTATACTGATAAACTTGCATTTGACTCTCAAATGTTGAAGGTGTTATGTCTTTGTCGACATTTGACAATGGTGTACTGGTCGTACCAACAAGTAACTCCTCAAGTAACACTTTACTTCGAGGTTTGAACTCTTTCATATAATTCTCCTCAAGAAATGTAGCATTTGTCCATACAAATACTTAATTATCTTCTGGACTATAAAATAATTCACCCATAGTTTCCTTAAGATAGCCTACAAATAGGCACATCTGTGAACGTGGCTCCAACTTATTAGTCTTGTTCTTCAGCACATGTGCCCGACACCCCATATGCGGAAATGTCACAAACTAGCTTTACGACCATTCCACAACTCTAATGGAGTCCTAGGAACAAACTTAGAAGGAACTTAATTCAAGATATGCATTGCAGTTTCCAATGCATACCCTCAGAATGTACTAGGCAGAGTGCTATAACTAAAAATTGATTTTATCATATCTAGTATGGTCCGATTTCTCCTTTCTGCAACACCATTTTATTGTGGTGTTCCAGGTATTGTGAACTGTGAAATAATCTCATGCTCAACTAAGAATTCCTCAAAATCTCTATCAAGGTATTCTCCTCCACGATCTGATCATAGAATTTTGATGCTTTTACCTAATTGGTTCTCAACCTCAGCACGATATTCTTTGAACTTTTCAAATGTATCAGACTTGTGCTGCATTAGGTAAACATACCCATATCTTGAATAATCGTCAATAAAAGTGACGGAGTATTCACAACCACCTCGGCCTTTTACGTTCATCGGTCCGCAAACGTATGAATGTATTAGCTCAAGTGTTTCTTTGGCTCTTATCCTTTTTCCAGTAAAAGGTCTCTTAGTCATTTTTTCTTCTAAACAGGATTCGCAGACAGTTAAAGTACCAAGTTTTAACTGGTTTAAAAATTTGTTCTTAATTAGTCTATCTGTCCGGTCAAGGCTAATATGACCAAGTCTAAGATGCCATAGATATGTGTCATCATGAGAAATTTTTGCCATTTTGTTTTAGATTTTTCAATCTTAAACATTTCAGTAATAAGAAGTGGTTAATGCATTAACGACCTTAATACATATAGATTATTCTCGGATCATGTGCATATTGTTAATCCATTTCTACTAATAATAACTGATTTATTATTAAATGAAATAGAGAAACCACTTTCCAAGAGTTTTGTCACATAAATCAAATTCCTACGAAAACCAGGCTTAAAAAGCACTTAATTCAAACTCAAATAACTTTTATTAAAATTCAAATTGGAAACTCACACTGCACTAGCTGAAACAGCATCCTCTGTCCCAACTCTCATGGTAAAGCTACCTTCAGCAAGGTCCATCCATGAGTCAAGTAGCTGCAAAGAGCAACAAACATGGTTAGTGGCTCCAGAATCAAGAATCCAAGCAGATTTATCATCCTCCACTAAAAGATATTCAATGACAAGTAAATCGTATTTACCTGTATTTTTTTAATAATATATAAATACAATGTGAGCATGTTATTAGATAATCTAATTATTTTAGGTTTGCTACAGTTAATCGAGCTAGTACGAGGACCAAATGGACCAACGGTTCTGAGCTCCAATAATTCCAAAATATTAATTAAACCCTTTAATCAAATATTACGAATTATTAACTCCGTGTTATTCCACTAAAAACTCGAAGTTGAACTCTCGTTACCGTAGATGGAAAATAAAAGCCGAACAACTTCGGTATCCATCGATATAATCACTACATATGGATATAGCCATTCATGAATATCTCATAAATAGAGCCATGTCATAAGTCCATTATATCCCTCTAAAAATTTTATCTCTTAAGCACCATTGATTTTATAATGAACGATTAATTCATAACAATTATGAATATTAAACTTTCTATTCGTAATATCGCATTTCACTTTTCTTGAAGCTGAATAACCCCCACTTTATTGAGCACTTGAACTATTACTACTTGATGGTATAGTTTATTTGCTTGAACTCAAAATATTCACTTTATTTTGTGTTATTATTGTATGACTTTGCCCTTAAATAGAGCTGGAAGTAGCTACTTCCAGCTTTTTGTCTTCAGTGTCATTTATGTTTAAATTGAGTGTAAGGATATCTTAGTCTTTTATGTTAAAAAAAATTAACAGAATTAGCAAAAGTTACCGTTAAGATGGAAAATAATACATTATTATAAACTTGGGATGGACCGGAGAACACTTTAAAAAATTTCACATAATTTTGAAAATAAACCTAACTTTCAATGTAAAAAGTGACTTTGCCCTTTTTTATTGTATATCTAGTTACTTGAAAATCTACTCATCATTTTTGATTTACAAACTGTTGCAGGTTTAACTGTTAGAATTTTAATCAGCTATATAAATAACGATATGAACCCTTTGGATATTTTTAAAAAATATGAAGACTAATTAAGTAATTAGCTCAAATTATAGGGACAAAAACGCTTTTTTTCTTACGTAAAATATCACTTCCCCACCATGAAATTCCTACCACTACAAGCCTATAACCTATTTATACCAATCCCTCCTTCACTCTCTCACCAATACAGATCCCTTTCCATTTCTTTCTTTATCTGTGTTTGGGTACTTTCTCATTATGGATTCAATTTCTTCAATTTCTTCGGACAAAAGCTGGCTGTTTCTCAATCTCCATTCAATTTTGCTAAACCAAAACTTGGACAACATTTATGTCTTGTTCTCAATTTTCATTGCATTTTCATCCATTGGCCTATTAACCTGGGCCTTCTCCTCCGGCGGCCTGGCCTGGAAAAATGGCAGAACCCAACTGGGTCGAGTCCCCATTCCCGGCCACCGCGGCCTTCCGTTAGTTGGCAGCTTGTTCAGCTTGAGCCACGGCTTGGCTCACCGCACTCTTGCTTGCATGGCTTCTTCTAACCAACCTACTAAAAAGCTCATGGCTTTAAGCTTGGGCTCTACTCCACTTGTTGTCACCTCTGATCCTCTCATCGCCCGTGAAATCTTAACCTCACCCCACTTTGCCAACCGTCCGATCAAGCAATCTGCTAAAAGCCTCATGTTCAGCCGAGCCATTGGGTTCGCGCCAAACGGCTCTTACTGGCGAATGCTGAGGAGAATTTCATCAACTCACTTGTTTTCCCCTAAGCGCATTGCGGCTCATGAATCCGGACGCCAGCTTGATTGCTTTGCTATGATAAACGCCGTCGCTAACGAACAATATACAAATGGCTTCGTAATTCTACGCAAGCATTTGCAAGTTGCTTCTCTTAACAACATAATGGGTACAGTGTTTGGCAAAAGATTCGATGCAATGCAACTTAATGACGAGGCTAAAGATTTTCATGAAATTGTGAGAGAAGGGTTTGAAATCTTGGGTGCTTTTAATTGGTCTGATTATTTGCCTTGGTTGAAATTTTTTTACGACCCTTTTCGTATCAATGAACGTTGCTCAGTTCTTGTTCCTCGTATCCAGAAACTTGTGAAGCAAATCATCAAAGAACATGAGTTTAAAGACACGTGTAACCTCTCTGATAATTCTGATTTTGTTGATGTTTTGCTCTCTTTAGATGGTGATGAGAAGCTCAATGAAGATGATATGGTTGCTGTTTTGTGGGTTCGTAATTTAAATTTATTTTAGCTTTTTGAAGAAAAAAAATTTCTAGTTGATTGGGTTATTAATTTTTTTTTCCTCATTTGTCAGGAAATGATCTTTCGAGGCACTGATACCACTGCTATATTATCAGAGTGGGTGATTGCTGAGCTGATTTTAAACCCTAACGTGCAAGCCACGCTTCAACATGAGCTTGACCTCGTTGTCGGAAACAAGACCATCACGGATGCTGACGTGGCAAAATTACCTTTCCTCCAAGCTGTGATCAAAGAAACCCTACGTCTCCACCCACCAGGGCCCCTCTTGTCGTGGGCCAGGCTATCCACGTCGGATGTACACCTCAGCAACGACATGGTGGTCCCCGCTAACACGACTGCAATGGTCAACATGTGGGCCATAACTCATGACCCAAATGTATGGGATGAGCCCTTGGTGTTTAGGCCAGAGAGGTTCCTGAAGAGCCACTTGGACGTCCGGGGCAATGATCTTAGGCTTGCCCCGTTCGGGGCAGGCCGCCGGTTTGTCCCGGGAAGAACCTAGGGCTCGTGACTGTTAGCCTTGGGGTGGCAAAGCTAGTGCACCAATTTGAATGGGTTCAAGCCATGGCTCACCCTGTTGACCTAACTGAGAAGCTGTCTTGTGAGATGAAGAATCCTCTGCATGCTGTTGCTGTTCCAAGAATTAATGGTGCTAGAGCCTTTGAGGGTTAGGGGTTTAATTAGTTCATTATGGACTAATTAAATTGATATAAGGGTAATTTAGTCCCGTTAAATATTTGTGGGGTTACGGTTATATATATGTTTGTGTTATGTAATAATTTTGTCTGTCATTTTAAAGCGTATGTATTTGAATAAGTTTGTGTTTTTGTGTTCTTGAAAAAACGTGTCTAAATGTATTGCATTTTGTTAGAGGATGAAATGAAGTCTTGAATTCACTCTATATGAATTTACAATGGTAAAGGCCTATATATATATAGGCTATATAGAAAACCAAAATAGAAAAGGAATCCTATAGCTATGAACAATAATAATGAATATAGGAAATCTTCATCTAATAGAGAAATATAATAAAACCATAAATTCTAATGGTAATAGGAATTCTATTTTAGATATTGATTCCATATTCCTTAACACCCCCCTCAAACTTAAGCGGGTAACGAAGGAGTAAGCTTGAGGTTGCATCTTGAAATCGGAGAGCGGGGTTCCGAAACTGAAAATATTGAAATTTGGAGGCTGAAAACCTTGAGATAATGGATGAGCTTTAACCTACGAAGCCCGAAGGGGGGAGCCGAAGCACAAAATGATGCCGAAGCAGGAGAGCTTTAACCTACGAAGCCCGAAAGAGGAGCCGAAGCCCAAGAGGATGCCGAAGCCGGAGAGCTTTAACCTACGAAGCCCGAAGGGGGAGCCGAAGCCCAAAATGATGCCGAAGCAGGATAGCTTTAACCTACGAAGCCCGAAGGGGGAGCCGAAGCCCAAGGGGATGCCGAAGCCGGAGAGCTTTAACCTACGAAGCCCGAAGGGGGAGCCGAAGCCCAAGAGGATGCCGAAGCAGGAGAGCTTTAACCTACGAAGCCCGAAGGGGGAGCCGAAGCCCAAGAGGATGCCGAAGCCGGAGAGCTTTAACCTACGAAGCTCGAAGGGGGAGCCGAAGCCCAAGAGGATGCCGAAGCAGGAGAGGGAGCGAAATCCCGAAATAAAACCGAAGCCGAAAAGGGAGCGAAATCCCAAAAAAGAGTCGAAACTCGAGAGTGTCGAAGCCAAAGAGGGAGCGAAATCCCGAAAAAGACCGAAGCCTGAGAGGGAGAGAAATCCCGAAAAGAGAGTTGAAAACACGAAAGAAAATAAAAAACCAGAAATAAGAGACTTGTGAAGGGGGCACATGGGAAACGCAATGTGGTGGTTGGAAACGGGGGGCGCGTGAGGGTCACGCAATTATGGTAGCCATGATCCCCCACGCGCCGATGAGAATCAGAGAGAGTGAAACTAGAAAAAGAAGAACCTGGTGTCTGATACCATGTTAGAGGATGAAAGGAAGTCTTGAATTCACTCTATATGAATTTACAATGGTAAAGGCCTATATATATAGGCTACATAGAAAACCAAAATAGAAAAGGAATCCTATAGCTATGAACAATAATAATGAATATAGGAAATCTTCCTAATGGTAATAGGAATTCTATTTTAGATATTGATTTCATATTCCTTAACAATGAAGATTTCCTATATTCATTATTATTGTTCATAGCTATAGGATTCCTTTTCTATTTTGGTTTTCTATGTAGCTTATATATATAGGCCTTTACCATTGTAAATTCATATAGAGTGAATTCAAGACTTCATTTCATCATCTAACACATTTGTTGGCAAAATGTATTCGTATGTAGAGTGAGAGTATGTGACAGATACTTTCATTGATGTACTTTATTTATATAATTTCACTTTTAATAATGCTGGCGTTACAAATTATTTATACAGAATTTATGTATAAGTATCAGTGTTTTGAATTGATTCCTACATAATTTTAATTAATTAAATATTATAAAAAAATATTTATTTTAAATTTTTGGTTTAATTTTTATAAGAAATCTGCCGGTCCAATTAATCAATTTGACCGATTTTGATCGATTTTTTACATCTTGATTTTTAAGATTTAACCGGGCCGGACTCATAACCGACTCCTTATTCAATCGATTCAAGTCAAATCTGGCTTTAAAAATCATGATAAATATCAACATGTTTTTAACATTAATATTTTTATAATGTGAAGTCTAATGATATATACAATTATGGAAAATATCTCTCAATAACTAAGAAATTATCTTAATATAAGAATATAAGGATAATGTAATTTCAACTCTAGATCTATAGATATCAACATGATATTGGAGTAATCTCATGCATGAGTGGATCCACACTATCTGAAGAGAAATATTGAGAAAAATATCTTATATCAACCGAAAAAAATAAAGACAATTAATTTTCAAGTTAATTTTTGGATTGAGATATCAGATAATTTCAACATCAAGAAACTACTAAAAGATGGATATCAACTTCAGTTAATTTGGTGACCTGATTATTTAGCAAATTAAAATATATGCATGTAACCATTGCTTAAGAAGCCTAATACAGCTAACTCGCGATATATAAGATCAATAAGATAAATAAATAAAAGCAATAATTCTCACCAACGTTCACCAACTGAATCAAATTTTAAACTAATCAACTATATATTAAAAAGAATTATTTTTTTCTGAGAAAAGAAGGTGACATTTATTCTTGTAGTATGGTGGGTTCCTACTTCCTTAGACTGTTTCCTTAAAGGCTTCAAATTAAACAAAGTATGTAATTAGTATAACAACGAACAAATAATGAACATCACTCTTATAAAATCTGTTTTGTTAAACTACCCCAAGTGATATAACTATATATTTATAGAAACTAGTGTTAAGCTTTAATCTTTATCCACTAGCAACTAGACCTGGCCGGCGGTTCGGTTCCGGTTCGGAACCGAACCGAACTGGACGGTTTCCGATTCCGCAAGTGTGGAACCGGAATCTTGAACCGAACCGGAACCGACAGGTTCGGTTCGGTTCCAAGACTTTTTTTTTTTTTAATTTTGAAAATTAATTAAAATAAATGAGATTAATTTTATAAATAAAAAAAATTATTACATTGAAGAGCTTGAGCTTAAATTTTTAAAAATTTAAGTTGCCTACGTATCCTCTAAGGGTGAGAGGAATCAAAGCTCACGTAGTTCCATTACAATTTTAAGACATATCCCCTTTGAAAATTATAATTTTACAATTATCAATCATCATTATCAGTTGATCCTTCGGCTCCGGTTCCGCTTGCACTTGTTGCAGAAGCATTATCGAACAAATCTTCAAAATCATCAGGGGCATCTTCTTGTTGTCTCAGATCAGCTTGAGTCCAATCATCCACACAAGCTGTTGCTTCTAGAGTGCTTGGATGTAATGAAGATCGCCTAGCTTCCAATATATTACCTCCCAAGCTGAAGGCTTGCTCAACTGCAACGGTGGAAATAGGTGCTGCCAATATCTCTTTAGCAATAATAGATAAAACAGGATATATATTTTGATGCCGGTTCCACCATTCAAGGATTTTAAAATTTTTACTGCATAAACTTTCATTAGAAAACTCAAAATTTGTAGATAAATAATTATCTAATTCAGGGTTATTAGTTGTCGTATCCCTAGCTTTTTTATTTCGTTGCAATAACCAACGATCTCATGCGCTAAGTCTTGTTTCAATTACCGGTTCGCTACTACTAGATTGACCTAATGTTCCTAAATTATATCTTACAATATAATCATTAAATAAAATAATTAAATCACTTCTTAATTTCGTAATTATGCTCGTAATATCAATTTCATCTAATATTCCTAAATAACCATGGTAAGCTTGTAAACCACCATTCAAACCTTCTAATTTAAATCTAGGATAAAAAATAGCAGCAATAAGATAAAGTAAAAGAATTTCTCTAAAATAATTCAACCATTTTACCTTCATAGCAGTAATGGCTTCCAACAAAACAATATCATTAGGGTCGTCACTGTCAACATACTCATCGAGAGTGCCAACAATATTCAAACTCTCAAGAAAAAATAAATGTGCTGTAGGATAATAAACACCGCTAAAAACTAAAGTAGCATCATTAAAAACTCTTAAAATATCTAAAAAAATTTACAAATATCCCATTGACTAGGATAAAGTGTGATATTTTGAACATGTTGAGAAAAAAAACTACATAATGCATCTTTGTATTGAAATGCTTGACATAAAAGAAAATAAGTAGAATTCCAACGTGTTGGAACATCTATTGAAAATTTAATCGGTTTAATACCATTTATTTTACAAAACTTGGTCCATTCTCTCCTAACTTGAGAATATGACCAAATACAGTTAAGTACCGTTTTAATTGGATCAAGGAAAGGTGATAATAATTTTAGTCCGTCTTGCACACATATGTTAAGGACATGACATGTACAACGAATATGAAAAAATCGACCCCCTAAATTTGGTTCACATAAGGATTTTAAATCATGAATGGATGCAGTATTTGCAGATGCATTATCAAATCCAATTGTTAAAATTTTTTCTACTAAACCATATTCATCAAAAATTACCTTCATCATTCTATAAATATTATGTGCAGTATGTGGGTCATCAAAAACTTTAAATGCAATAAGTCTTTTTTGCATGGTAAATGATGCATCAATCCAATGACAAGTCACACCTATGTATGAGTGTGTTTACCAATGGTCACTCTAAATATCAGAACATATAGAAATACGACCTTTCATCTCTTTAAATATTTCATTTAAAATAATTTTACCAAATTTGAAAATATGACGTTTTGTTGTGTTTCGAGTTATTCTACATGCAGCAGGGTTTAAAACATTATGTACGTAATTAGTAAAATGAAGTTTTTCACCAAAGCTTAAAGAAAGATGTGTCATACAAGTTAATTTCGCAAATTCTTCTCTATTTTTTGCATCAGAATATTTAAATAAATCTACACTACTCGTACCTCTACTAAATGATGCGTACCTGCCCATTTGAGTTTGCGTCGTATCAATGCCAAGTTCAACCGGATGATGTTTTTCCATGTGCTTGATCATATTGCCGTATCCATCAGAAAATTTATAGATAACCCCACAGTAGTTGCAAATTGCTCGTTGTGAACCATCTTCTAGGCATTCCAAATTAAAATGAATTTTGAAAATTTCCGAGGACCGAGCCTTAACTTCTCTTCTCCGTGATTGTGCACTGACACTAGGGCCGCTCTCTTGGGTTGGCATATTTGACATTATGTTCTCAGATGAGCTTGCCATTTTTTTTTTGATATATTAGGAAGAAAAATAAGAAAATTGAATAATTGCAAATGATAACAAATTAACAACTAAATGATTTGAGATTGAGAATAAGATTATAAGAGAATTGTATTTAAGTGAGATTGAGAATAAGAGAATTATAGAAAATGAGAGAGTTGAGAATTTGGTGTGATGAAATTATGAAAAATGAATCCTATTTATAGAATTTTAGAATTTTTTTGATACCAAAAATGCCCCTAAATATAACCGTTTTATTACCGTTATTAGGGGTACATTAGTAATTTATATTTTAAATAATAAAATTTAATTTAATTTTTAATTTTTTTTATTTTATTTGTCCCCAACGGCTAGTAGCCGTTGGGGGTAGGGTTCCGGTTGGAACCGTAGAACCGGTGGAACCGTACGGTTCCGACCGGTTCGGGTTGGGGTCGAACCCCAACAGAACCGGTCGCCAACGGTTCCGGTTCCGGAACCAGAACCGGAACCGGTTGGAACCGGAACCTTCCGGTTCCAACCGGTTCGGTTCCGGTTTTGAACCGGAACCGTGGCCGGGTCTACTAGCAACTAGTTTTCATTTTTTAAAATATTAATAAAAACAGGGGGGAGACTTTTCAAAATCAAAATGTCTATGCCAAATCCTAAGATATTTGTAATTTTATAAAATTTATTATAATCATATTTATAAATATAAATAATCATTTTTTCCATAATATTACCTATTTAATGTTAGCATCTCTTGTCTTTTATGTTCATATTTGATCTAATTCATTTTCTATTGAAACTAACTGAGGTTTAGTGATGTATATATTAGACAAAAATCTGAGAATACATAGTAGTCTCAAATAAAATTTCATTGTCGAGATTTACAGAAACGGATTGGTTAGTAAAATCCGTTAAAGCAAGTACAGATCGTATATCGAGAATTGGCCCTATGGTTCATTTCAATGAACCATAAGTATTGTGAGACTTGTATAGACATGTAGGTGTTTCTTTGATGAGCATTGAATGACTCACCAGAAGTATTCCTAATAGATGACACACCAACGTCAATAGGAATCTTCCAGAGTCAAGTAACATATTTGGTCATTTGACTTGAGATACCATTGTCGACGTATGAGTGATCCTCCATACTTTGAAAAAAGTCACGTCATCGATCTATCTAAACCAGACCTCTGCATGTTCATTGGGTATGGATCGATACTCATGATATCTTATGACGTATCCAGAGAGGATCCATCAGTCCCTTGTACGAGATTTAAAAATCGACTTCATGATCTTTAAATCTTTGGACATAGTGTATTTTGGAAACGAGTTCTAAATATTGATGAATAGATCATGAATATGTCACGACACATATATAAATTATACACTAATGAGATTTGACGTTTTCATCTATATCTCTGATATTTTTCAAATAGCCTATGATAGAAGAACTATACGGTATGCGTAAACATTGACTTGCATGGTTCAGCGTGGTTATCTGTGATCATCATAATTTACGAGTGGGCAAATTATTGACACAGAATATGTTTCGTGACATATATACCTGAACCTGGAGAGTCCTATAATAAAGTATACTTGTAGAGTACTAAGACAATTAATTATGAATAATGCGGATTATTCATAACTTTACACATGCCCTAATATTTTTGTATCTAATGTGTATATATTTATGGTACATAATTTGATTAAATACATATTAGATCCAAATGAATTTTGACACATATCAATTAATAATCATTTAATTAATTTAATAATTATTTATTTAATTAGAATATTATAAACTATTCTTTTTCTAGACCTTATATGGATAAAGATGATGATGTGTGTCAATCTTAACCATATAAGGTGTTTGAATTTGATAAGATTTGGACCATTGGATTTACATATGATGTGAATTGACAAAAATACCCATATCTTGTCTATTTCAAGGAAAATTTTGTCACTATTCATAGGTAAAAAAAGAAAATTGGCTTTGTTCCTACTTTGTAAAGGTTACATAAGAGGGCAACATTTGAGGTTTATTAGGGTTTATGACAGGCCTTCAATTTAACACTGAAAGGAGAGGTTATGGAAAAATTAATGGAAATAAAATCAAATACGCAATGGAATTAAGGTAATTCCTAACTAATTTGATTCTATGAAATTGATTATTTTTGATTCTATGAAATTATTTATTTAACTTCTATCTTAATTACATATGTTGTAATTATTTCTTCCATCCGTGGTATTTATGATGTGTTGAAACCTTGATTAAAACCCTTAATTATGCATGTGTAAAATTAATTAAACTAATTAGTATAATTATGTCAAATTATGGTGCAGGATACCAAATTGCCATTTTAGAATTGCTTAAACAAATCCTGGGTGACCTAAAATTATTATTGAGTTGCTTTATGGTGGTTGACTCTAATTGATAATTAGGGTTTTGGATTTGCATGATTTTGAATTAATTTAGTGATTAATATAATTTATAAAATTGAGATGTTGTGGATGAAATTGAATATTTAATAATGCGTAAAAAAGATTGCTTAAATTTTCGAAATTATTTTGGAAGCGTTTTGAGAATTCTCCGTAAAATTTTTCCTGGGGAAAAATCATAATCTATAAAAATTACGATTATTTGGCCACTGCAACAATACTCGGATTATTGTAACAGTGCATATGATGTGTAGAAAAACTCTTGGAAATTTTGAAATTGTCCTCGTAGTATTTTGGGAATTTTAGTCAAAAACCACACTTTGGATAAAATAGATCACTACAACAGTGGGCTGGTCTGGTTTCATGATTGAACTGGTTGTCTGGTTATCTCGGTCGCCCGGTTCAGTGAATTAGTAAATCGATTAACATGTAACAGCGAAAAAGTGTTTTTGAAATTTTTTTATTCCAAGTCTTTATGCGTAATCACTCTCGATATTTGATATTAATGAGTGACTAGAACAAAATACAGATAAATTAAATGAATTTGATACAAACAAATTTTATTCGAATTAAAAATTATTTTAAAAATCATTTTTGCTTGGCAACGCGCTTCTGCTGTATTACCCCCAACATCTTAACTGTGAATTAGAGTAATTTATTAAGAAAACATTATATGCATGGACTTGAATTTCATGTTGAGTTAGGTTTTGTGCTATTTTTTATTATTATTTTATTTTATTTTATTTATTTATTTATTTATTTTTATCAATTATGATTGATAGTTATTGAATAAGAATTTATATGTAATTAAATTTTAATCTTATTAATGTACATATGGTAGAAGATTATAAAAAATTTAGTACAATTCGTTCAATATTGGATCCGAATTAATAAAAGAAAGAGCAAGAAGTTAATTATTATTATTTTAATGTGAAGTTAATTAGTTATTACATGTTGGATATCTTTATTTGTAAGTTCATAATTGTCACCGACAAACTAGATAATTAATCTCATAATATTATTTAAAACAAGATCTTACTAGATGTTGATGGTGTTTTCAGGACCTATATTATTTAAGGAGTACGGCAGGAGTAAAAAGGGTAATTCCCTTCTTGGTCAATATCATTAATGCCAACCCGACCACTAAGAGCCAAACAGTAAGTGACCGAGCACTTTATGATCAGTAACCGAGCACTTGGGTTCAGATGACCGGGCAATTATCAGATCGGTAGCAGCATTCTCGGTTCAAAAGACCATTATAGCCGACCATGTCAAGACCGACCATATGGCGAGGCGTGTTCCAGAAGACAAAACATCATATTTCCACGAGGAAAGAGATAAGTTATCCTACTTTCATGGGGTAAACTAGTAAGTCAGTGTCCTAGTAGGATAAAGGAAGTGAATGTAGTTTTTGACTAGGAATCCTTATGGGAAAGGGAAATTGTCTCAACTAGGAAATTCTTGTAGGAGAAGGAATCTGATTTCTACACTATTATAAATAGAATGGGAAAGTGTAAGTAAATGGCATCAGTATGAAGATCAATATAAATATGAGAATCAAGATGAACATCAAGATCAGAATCATGACGATCAGACTTGTAAACACAAAACAGAGCAGAGAAGCTTATTTCAGTAATAAAGTATCACCCGTTCTGTGCCAGTGGACGTAGGTTGGATCTGATCCGCCGAACCACGTTAAATCTCTTTGTCGATTGGCGTATTTGTATGTCTTTTGCTAAGTTTGCTTTTGGTTCCCCCATAACCGAACAAATTCACTATTGAGGGAGGATTGTCTCAGGAGTAATATTCTGATATTGCCCTAAGACCAAAATCAGCCGTCAATAGTTGGCGCCGTCTGTGGGGAATCCAACAAAAATCGGCTCGCGTATTAAGACGATGGCAGAAAGTGGAAATCACCAGTCGTCGGGGAGTTCAACAACAGAATGGATGGAGAAAATAGAGGAAAATATGTTCCCGTACGATTTTTCTGACCAATGGATCCGTGAGATGCATAGCACGATGAGAGATGATACCCTCGTGGAATTTGCTTGCTCCAGTGTTACCGAGCATAAGGAGGAACATTCCCTTAATGCTTCAGACACTCTTTGATCCCTACCTATTTGGTCATTTGAATCCGTGAGATGCATAACACGAGGAGGGATGATACCCTCGTGGTGTTTGCTTGCTCCAGTGTTACCGAACATAAGGAGGAAAATGCCCTTAATGTCTCGGAAACTCTTTGATCCATATTTCCTTGATCATTCGGATCTGTAGGAAACATAGCACGGGGATGGATGATACCCCCGTGGCGATTGCTTGCTCCAGTGTTACCGAACATAAGGAGGAAAATTCCCTTAATGTCTCGGACACTCTTTGATCCCTATTTCCTTGATCATTCGGATCTGTGGGAAGCATAGCACGGGGATGGATGATACCCCCGTGGCGATTGCTTGCTCCAGTGTTACCGAACATAAGGAGGAAAATGCCCTTAATGTCTCGAACACTATTTGATCCATATTTCTTTGATCATTTGGATCCAAGAGAAGTATAGCACAAGAATGGATTGTGCCCTCGTAGCGTATGCTTGCTCCAGCGTTGTAAGGAGGAGCCCTCGAACAGTACACAGGCTCCATGGAGACCTGAAGTATAGAGGATGTGCCCTTACCATTTTAAACGCTCTTTGATCCAAATCCTGGTTTGCCGGGACACTAAATTGAAAGATTCAGAATTGTGTTTTGGAGACCTCGGACGGGACGCTGTTTCGAGGTATCCGTGCTGTTATTTACACTTTTTAATTTTATTTTCCAAAAAATCCGTTTTCGTTTTCATTAGGTCTGGCAAGGGGACGCCCGTACCAAATCTAATAGGGCTTCAAAGGTGGATACATTTCCCCTCTGAATAAGTCCCAAAGATTAACCGATGTTTGGGGCTGGATTCGTTCCGCCGTGGCTACTTTGTTAATCGGCTCGAGACTGGATTCGTTCCGCCGAGGCTACTCGGATATTCGGTTCGGGACTGGATTTCGTTCCGCCGAGGCCATTTAGTTATTCGGCTCAGGGCTGGATTTCGTACCGCCGAGGCCACTTTGTTAATCGGCTTGGGACTGGATTCGTTCCGCCGAGGCCACTAGGATATGCGGTTCGGGGCTGGATTTCGTTCCGCCGAGGCCATTTAGTTATTCGGCTCGGGGCTGGATTTCGTTCCGCCGAGGCCACTTTGTTAATCGGCTTGGGACTGGATTCGTTCCGCCGATGCCACTCGGATATTCGGCTCAGGGCTGGATTTCGTTCCGCCGAGGCCACTTAGTTATTCAGCTCGGGGCTGGATGTCGTTCCGCCGAGGCCACTTGGTAATTCTACTCGGGGTCGGGCTACGTCCCACCGAGTCATACTCATTGGTTTGGGGACGTAACATTCCCCCAGATCCAAGTATTTCTCTCAGCTCAGGGTCGGGCTGTGTCCCACTGAATCTGCCTTTTTGGACTGGGGACGTGACATTCCCCTAGGACCAAGTGTTTCTTTCAGCTCGGGGTCGGGTTACGTCCCACCGAGTCGGCTTACGTCCCACCGAGTCGGCTTCTTTGGTTTGGGGATGTAATATTCCCCCAGAGCCAAGTCTTTCTTCAGTTCGGGGTCGGGATACGTCCCACTGAGAGACTTATCATCGGCATGGGATCAGAGCATCTCCCCCATGATCGGCCCTCTATTGGTCTGGGGAAGTGACATTCCCCCAGAGCCAAATGTTCTTCTCAGCTCGGGGTCGGGTTACGTCCCACCGAGTCGATCGTCATCAGCATAAGGGCAAAGCATTTTCTCCACGGGTAGATATCGAGATCCTCGTTGACTAAGCACATGAGGGTGGCAGGAAGGACCAGATTTGCAGCCAAGGTATTTTTCTCTGCGGTTCCTAGAGTGACCACCAACGGATTCATCGGCACACCATCATTTTTTATAGTTCCCGGCATCAACTCGCAAACTCGTTGTTACCGAGAACTAGGGGACAGATGTTGATGGTGTTTTCAGGACCTATGTTATTTAAGGAGTACGGCAGGGGTAAAAAGGGTAATTCCCTTCTTGGTCAATATCATTAATGCCGACCCGACCACTAAGAGCCAAACAGTAAGTGACCGAGCACTTTATGATCGGTAACCGAGCACTTGGGTTCAGATGACCGGGCAATTATCAGATCGGTAGCATCATTCTCGGTTCAAAAGACCATTATAGCCGACCATGTCAGGACCGACCATATGGCGAGGCGTGTTCCAGAAGACAAAACATCCTATTTCCGCGAGGAAAGAGATAAGTTATCCTACTTTCATGGGGTAAACTAGTAAGTCAGTGTCTTAGTAGGATAAAAGAAGTAAATGTAGTTTTTGACTAGGAATTCTTATGGGAAAGGGAAATTGTCTCAACTAGGAAATTCTTGTAGGAGAAGGAATCTGATTTCTACACTATTATAAATAGGAGGGTAGAGTGTGCGTAAGAGAGGGAAGATCAAGATCAAGATCAGAATCAATATCAAGATCATTACGATCAGACTTGTAAACACGAGAGATATCAGAGAAGCATATCTCAGTAATAAAAACATCATTCGTTTTATGCCCGTGGACGTAGGCTGGATCTGATCAGCCGAACCACGTTAAATCTCCTTATTGATTGGTGTATTTATCTGTCTTTTGCTAAATTTGCTTTTGGTTCCCCCTTAACCGAACAAATTCACTATTGAGTGAGGATTGTCTCGGGAGTAATATTCTCATATTGCCCTGAGACCAAAATCAGCCGTCAACCGTAGATTTTATAGGTTGATTACAGAAGTACAAGATTGTTTTGATTGCTTGATTTGTGTTGCATTGACTTTGGCATTACATGTGAACGTGATATTATTATATATATTTTTAAGAACGTGGCTATCATTTAAAAAAAAAAAAAAAAAAAAAAAGAAAGAAGGAAGGAAGAAATTGGCTAATTACACAAACTAAAATATATTCCATACCTACTTGCTACTTCCTTTATATACTTATTGATTTTTTTCGCAAAAGAACAAATAGTAACCTCTTGGGTCAAATTTTTACTAAGTCATTATTTCATTAAAAACAGTAACAGAAAAAATACGATGTTAAATAAGTAAATGTTACGTTTTCACATATATAACTGATTATTGGTGACATTAATAAAATAAAAACTAATTAATTAATTTATTTAAGGATAATATTTGTCCTTCAATAGTATATTTCTATGCAGCAATTTTAACATGAGAATGAAATTGGGTCATAGAAATTTATAGGCACACAAGTGATAAAAATTAATTTATAAGAGTGACGAAGAGTCATCCTCATGAAAGACACCACATGAGGATTAGAAGAGGCCGAACCCCTTCTAACTTCTGAAAAAATTATTTAATTAATTAATTATTTTTTTAGTAGTAGTACATTTATCATTTTGAGTCGTCTTAAAAAAAATTTCTGAATTTTTTAAAATTTTAAAAATATCAAACCATAAATTTAATATTTTCTTTTTAATTAGTATTAACTAGTAACTACAAAGCCATGTAAGAAGTCATATTTGAATCTAACGTTTCCTTTTAATTTTAATTTGATATTATATGGCTATAGTCGATGCAGTCTAAAACGTAAAACTGCAATAGAGATTTTTGTGTAATATTGAAACTCGGGAAAAAGGACATAATTAATCGACATATACATCTTTTTAGTTTCAAAAATGTACATACCTACCCAAAATTTAGTAAAATAATATATATATCCCTAAAGTTTCATAAAAATGTTATATATTCTAAAATTTTATAAAAATTATATATATATATATATTAGAATTAAGAGAATGAGCGACAATGGTAAATATTCTAATTTGACAATATAATTTATGCTATTAATTTTTTTTGAGTGCACATGTCCATTTTTTTTTATAAAGACATACATTTGTCCATTTTACGAAACTTTGAGAGTATATATATCATTTTATTTTCAAAAATTCAATCAAATTCTTAAATAAAGAGGCAAAACAATGAAACTTGAAGCATAAGATCTCAGGAGAGATTAAAAAAATCCATACCTAATAATTAAAAAAATGAAATAGTATTAATTATACATATATACTCAAGATGACGTTAACTTCACTGTTTCTTTCTATGATTAAAATTAATCTCCTCGAGATTAAAATATATATAAAAACTAAGGAATTCAAGGCTCTCATCTTAGAAGCTTTGAACTCCTCTCCTTAAAGGTGGAAAATAATGTCATCAAATGATGTCTTATTAATAATATTGAGTCTACTATTCTTCTAAGGAATCAGTGCCTTAACCGTCCCCCTATCAATAGCAACAATAACGACAATCAGGAGGATGTTACTTGATCCAAAATTAAATAAAAAGTAATCATAAATCAAACGTATTAAATCAAAATAAATCCATGCATCGAGCGGGTTTCTAACTAGATTATATAAAAGTTAAACATTTTTTAACCTCCTCATCGCACCACATGGTAGTTTTTTTTATTAGAAATATTGGAAACTCTGCCGTCAAACCAGCCGACATGTGACAGTTTCATATTAAAGTTATAAAATTAAATTAATAAATCTATTAAATAAAGATTATATTAAAATAAAATTACGTATTATAATTTTTTAAGAATTCTATTATAACAAAAATATATATTAAACTATCCTTTAAAAAAAAAAATATACACTATTAAATTATCTACAATTAACCTAATCTCTACAACTAATTTTTTATTATTAAATTATAAAATTAAAATATCTCTGCAATTATTTTTTCTTATTAAATTATAAAATTAAGATAATAAATTATTAACATAAGAAACCTATTACAATATAAAAACATATTCTATTATTAAAGTAGGAAACCTACTAATTAATTAATTAATATTTTAATGTATTATTATTAAATTATAAAAATAAAATAAAGAAACCTATTATAATAAAAATATATATATTATAATCTCTTATTAAAATAAAAAATATACGTGTCACTTAATATCTATAATCAACCTCTACAATTAATTTTTTTGTATTAAAAAAAACCTATTACAATAAAAATATATTATAATTTTATAAGAACTGTATAATAATGAGAAAACATATTATACTATCCTATTACAATTAAAAAAAATTATTATATTATAAAATTAAATTAATAAATCTATTAAATAAGAACTATTCGATTAATTTTTGAATAATATCAAAGATAATCCAGCAAAATATACATATATATGTATATATAAGTTAAATTTTTTTAAGTTTTCTCATCGCGTCACATGATACTTAATTTCTACAATTAATTTTTTTAGTTATCTATTTGTAATAAGAAGACATAGTATAATATTCTATTAATATATATATATATATATATATGTGGCACCTAATCTTTACTATTAATATTTTTATTATTAAATTATAAAATTAAATAAAAAATTATTAAAATAAAAAATCCTTTATAATATAAAAATATAATATCCTATTACAATAATAGACCTAAATAGTAGCTGCCCACAAAACCTAGCCCATGTTTTGGATTTCAGATCTATTGTTATTTGTTCTTTTATTTTGAATTATTTTTATAAGTTTTTTTATTTCATGAATTTTTTTATTATTTACTGTGTTTCAAGATGCATACTCTAACTATTAACTCTTGCACGTTGAATTAGAAATATTATTTGATAAATATTATGTGTAAGTAAATCAATTGTCTCTTAAGTGGGCAATTCATTGATTTGTTCCATATTATTTAAGAAAATTTCATGGCGGTGGGTTCCAGTTTAGAAAATGACAGTATTATTCCAAGTCAGAAAATAAACATAAGTTTAACTAACATGGGAAATGAAAAAGTCCTCCGAAAAAGAAAAAAATATGGCAAATATTTAATGTTATAGCTGTAGCAAAAATGGTCATTTTGCTCGTGACTGTACTGAGCCTAAAAGAGTAAATACCTTTAATAAATATTAAAATGAAATATGTGTTTCAAGTTCAATCTTTCTAACTAAATCTAATACTCTGTGGAATGTAGACTCAGGAGCCACAAACCATGTAGCAAAAGATACACTACAAGAAAACTGTCAAATAGTGACGGAAAAATCCGTAGCAAATTCGTAACTAACTGACCACTAGAGACGGAAAAATTATGTCTCTATTTTGTTGGTCGCAAAAAAAATAGCGACGAAAATATTTCATCCGTCGCTAAAATTAACGACGGAATTTTATTCCGTCTCTATATAGCGACGGAAATTATTTCGTCGCTAAATAGTGACGTAAAATTCTGTTTCTATTTAGAGGCAGAATAAAACAAATTTTTTTGTCACTATTTAGTGACGGAATAAAGATTCTGTTGCTAATTAGAGACGGAATTTCCGTAGCTATTCCATAGCTATATATTTAAAAAAAATTAAAAACGAAAATTTTAAAATTTTAGAGAGGCGGGAAATTTAAAATTTTTAAATATGCATGAAACTTTTAAAATTTTAGAAAGGAAAAAAATTTTAAAATTTTAGAGAGGTGTGAAATTTTATAATTATATAGATGTGAGAAATTTATAAATTGTAGAGAGAGTAAATTTTTAAATTTTAGATAAGGGAAAATTTTAAAATTTTTGAATGGTAGAAAATTTTACAAAATTGACTTTTTTAATGTTATATATAAATCTTCAATTCCACAAGACAGCGTAATGTCCACCGTAAGCTTCGACACACCACCATCCATTTACGCCACTTTAAACCAAAAAAAAAAATATATTAGTGTTTGTTTCTTAGGAAATTTTAAAAGTGGAGATAAGAAAAATGAGAGATTGATAATGAGAGTTGAGATATGAAAAAATTTGATGGTATAAGGAAATTGAGTAGGAAAATAAAATTTTGATGGTATATGGAATTGAGTATGAAAGTTTTGGATGATGTATTGGAGTTGAGATTTTAAAAGATTGTGGTGTATATATAGAGGAAAAGATAAGAGAAGCGGGAAAATTTGTAAATTTTATAGACATTTGAAATTTTTGTAAGGAGAAAATTTTTGAAAATATTGGAGGGATTGAAAATTTTATAAATTAGCTACGGAATTATAATTCCGTTTCTAATTAGCGACGGGAAATCTGTCTCTATTTTTTTTAAAAAAAACTGGCGCCGAAAGGATTAAATTTTTGGGGGGGATTGAAAACTTTAAACTTAGCTACGGAATTTTAATTCTGTTTCTAATTAGCTACGAAATTTTAATTATGTTTCTAATTAGCGACGAAATTTTAATTCCGTTTCTAATTAGCGACGGAAAATCCGTCACTACTTTTTAAAAAAAAAGTGGCGCCGAAAGGATTAATTTTTTGGGGAGATTGAAAATTTAAAAATTAGCTACAGAATTTTAATTTCGTTTCTAATTAGCTACGGAATTTTAATTCCATTTCTAATTAGTTACGGAATTTTAATTCCGTTTCTAATAAGAGATGAAAAAATTCTGTTTCTAATTACCAATTAAAATTAAACTAAAAATGAAAATTTAAAATTAGCTACGGAATTTTAATTCCGTTTCTAATTAGCGACGAAATTTTAATTCCGTTTCTAATTAGCGACGGAATTTTCAATCCGTTTCTAATTAGCGACGGAAAAATTCCGTTTCTAATTACCAATTGTTTTAGAAATTAAATTAAAATAAAAAAGAAAATTTAAAATTAGCGACGGAATAAAGATTTCGTTTCTATTTTGCGACAGAATATTAATTCCGTTTCTAATTAGCGACGGAAAAATTCCGTTTCTAGATGAAATTAGCGATGGAATAATAATCTGTTTCTAATTAGCGACGGAAGTTTGTTTCCGTCTCTAATTTAGAGATGAAACTTTTTTGTCGTTAAATTTCGTCCCTAATTTCATTATCCGTTTCAATTCCGTCGTTAAATTTTGAAACGGAATATTCCGTCACTAAATTCCGTCACTAAAACTGTAATTTCTTGTAGTGATAGAGAGTCCATCGTGGAATTTCGACAAATTTCACATAGGGTGAAGTGGGTATACGTCAGTAAGAACTCGCAAATTGAAGTAAAAAGACTGGGTACATGCAAGTTAGTCATACATAGCAAAAAAAACTTTACTCTACATGTTGTACTGTTTGCTTCTCAAATTCATCGAAATTTAGCTCATATGTTGGTTTTAGTTAACTTAGGTTTTAAGTTGAACTTTCATAATTTTGGTGTTGATTTGTACTTACGTACAATACACTATAGTTCTGGTTATTTTCTGGATGGTTTTATTATATTAAATGTTGAATGCTTTAATTGCAATTCTTGTTTTTCTTTTGTTATTTCGTCTGTCAGTAATGATAGTGATGTGAATGTGTAGCTAGCAAACAATAAACAAATTAGCTAAAGAAGGTTTTTTGGGAAATATAGAGAAGGTAGATTTGTCTACTTGTGAATTTGTTTGGTCGAAAAAACTGTGAGAAAACCATTTGACAAAGTAACTAGAGCATAACATCCATTAAAATTAATCCCTTTAGATATATTTGGTCTAATAAATGTAAGGGCATGGCATGGAGCATCATATTTCATCATATTCATAGATGATTTCACACACTTTAGTTATGTATACTTGATTGTTCATAAATCTGAAGCATTAGATTGTTTTAAGAAATTAAATTTAATGTAAAATCAATTAGACAAGAAAATTAAAACGCTACGTACTGTATGTGGTTATGAATACTTATCCGATCAGTTCAGAGAATTATGTGATGAAAAATGATTTAGTCATCAGTTGATTACTTCTGATACTACTTAACAAAATGGTATTGCGGGAAAAAGAAATAGAACTCTTCTTGAAATGGTCAGGTCTATGACAACATAAGCACATTTCCCTATGACCTTTTCGGGTGATACATTATTGACTGCAACATATATACTTAACCATGTGCCTTCAAAATCAATTATCACCACACCATATGAGTTATGGAAAAGTCGTAAACCAGATTTTCACTTTCTGAAACCTTGGGGTTATGTGGCCTATGTCTATGTGCATTCTCACGAACATGGAAAATTAAGCTCAATAGAAAAAAGTATCTTCATAAGATATTCTGAACAATCAAAAGAGTATGTGTGCATATATGAGCAAGAAAGTGGAGGCGTGACAGAATTTGAATCACGAGATATCACGTTCTTAGAAACTGAATTTCCTAAGTAAGGAGAGACATGTCAAGATTGTTAGGGATATGCCCTATACCCAACTTATGGATGGGCTATATGTACATGTATTTGTAATATTTTCATTAATTAATAAAATGGCAATCTTTATTATACGTGTCTTACATAACTTATATGAATCATCAACACTGTAATAAAGCCATTGGAGTAATAAGACGATGGCTTCCACGCCTTTTGAGAATCATTACTCTTAAATATTCCTAGTCATAGTTTTGTGAATAATCTGGGCGTTCACAAAGCGGAGAGACTAGCATGATGATATGATCCGCCCTTAAGTGGGGTAGCCGATCTCATAGGCTACTAGTGGAGATCCGTCCGCTTGGTGTATCACATGGATGCATGAGTTGCTCGTGTCCATCGAACTGACTGCCGAAAGTTTTCATATGGAGTGTTTATCTCATGTGTCTGTGAGAACTTTCATGTATCGACTATATTACTAGTCCTTAGACTTGAGGTCTTTACAATCTTATGTGTGGATCAAATAACTTTGACATTCTACTTCCCCAGTTCAAAAGTTCTGGTCATAAAGGTATGATTGGGTCATTTGTTGAAACACATAAAGTTTGTAAAGATACAACAGAGAATCGCCACTCTCTCAGATAATATTTTATTATAAGAGTAGTATTCCAGTTCGCGGGTTGATATGTGTGATCAGTGCTTGAGACTGTGGCCACAGCGGAAGAATCATGTGAGATTCTTGGGTTAGCATGATTCATGACACTATCAACATCATACCTTTGACCATATGGGTAGACACTTTCCGTACCCTAGGTCAATAGGTGGAGATACAGTGAGGCGAGGGACCGTATCATATGTAAATCGCATACATAATGGGTATATATATCTTTCCTTCTCATTTGGGGACATTGGCATGTTGCTAGATGTCAATCTTGGTCATTGAAATCGAACGACCATCTTATCGAAGGATAATTTATGTTCGATTAAATTATCACGATTCATTTCATGTCCAACTTGAGGGGAACCCAAGAGGTCACACACAACAAATTCGAAATCAATGGTTAACAGTGCACAGTACAAATATAACAACATATATGATTGCTGTAGGAATTGTTCATAAATGGTTCAATGTGTTTAATTATTGAACAGATCATTTATGAGGTTCCATATTGGCTTAGGGATTATTGAATGATGATGGGGGCACTTTGGGAATTAAAATTAAAAAAAATTTACTATTCACGTGAATAGTAATTTTTTTTAATTTGTTTTGAATTCCAATTTGGCCCAAACTCTTATTAGGGTTTTTTAATCTCATTAAACCACTAAATTAAGATCCAATGGCTAATATTAAATTAGCTTTTATCCCACATCGGATTCTTAATTAATTTTGTTGTCTTTGGAGCACTATATAAACCCAAAGAATTCTTCACAAATTTTTACACCAAACCTTTCATATATTGGGTTTATATAAGTGAGCAACTCTAAAGTTTAAGAGTAAGCCACTGATTTTGAGGATCCTTAAGTCTAATTGACTAGAGGAACCTCGAGTTAAAAGTTTTGAGGTATTTATATAGGCTAGCACCAAGGGCAAAATATCCGTGCACTCAAGGCGTAGTCTTGCCGTTGAGTTTTGGCTTTGGTGTGTGGATCTTTGGAGGCCACACACTTGAGTGGCTCTTTGGAACGTGGAAGAGCTTGCTGAGTTTGAGAAAAGCTTATAGATTGGAGGGAGGACTGTAGGAGTCTTCGGTTCAAGTAAGTATTTTTCTTTCTTTATTTTAATTAGAGTTCTTATGATAGTTAGCATTTTTAGGTTTATGTTCTTTGCATGTTTTATGAGTTTTTTTTTCTTAGAATATATAGTAACATGCCTAGGCTTGTAGAATAATCAAAACAAATGGGTCTCGGGCAAAGGGAAAGCGGCATAATAATTTTAATTTTCCGCTGCGCACTCGCGGCCGCTTCCCAACAAAGATTTATCTCTTTATGAAACTCAGGATCACATGAATCCTATAATTAGTAAATAGTCAGGTTTACCTAATTCAAGTAGGAGTGATGTTCATGATGGGAGAAATTTAAGAAAATATGATGAATTAGTTTCACATGAGTCTTAAAATGATGAATTAGTTTCACATGAGTCTTAAAATGATGAATCAGTTTCACATGAGCATCATTTACATGATCCGAGTATGAGTGATATACATGTTCTGAGTGAGAGTAATGTGCATGATCTAAATGGGAATAATATGGAAAGTGAGGAATTAGTTCCATAACTAGAATCCCAATTATGATGTAGTAATCATGTGGGCATTCTGCGACGTCATTTCGATATCAGAAAAGAGTCATTTATAATTCTACCTTAAGAGGACGAAGAGTCAAGAAACATAAAATAGACTCTTCAATGCCCTATTAAGGAGAAATTGATTAAATTAATGGAGTCAATGAGGTCAAATCAAGTTTGAGAACTATTTGATCTACCTAAATGACGTAAATCCATCAAGAACAAATAGGTTCTTAAATAAAACGTAATGCTGATGGCAATATCGAAAGATATAAAGCACGACTTGTAATGAAAGGATACACAATATGAATGGATTGACTATGAAGAGACTTTTCTACCTGTTGTAAGGTTTATCTCAATTCGCTTGATCCTGGCTATAGTAGTGAGTACGTATCTAGAATTACATCAACTGGATGTAAAGACTGCTTTTCTCAATGAAGAACTTGATGAAGAAATCTACACAAGCACTTTATTGAATATCTTTATGATATTTATTTATTTTTGCTAATGTAACTTTGAGTTTTCATTGTACTGATTTTTCCATATATTTATTACGAAAAATCATGGCAATAGTTTGAAGAATTTCAAGAAGGGTTACAACATTCGCTCACAGAAAAAGACTAATAGATATGTGTTGGGCAATTATGACCCATAGCATCACTATTTGTAATAAGCATTGTGTTTTTTGTACAAATTAACAATGTGACAAAAGGAAATTGCTATTTTATCATTATTTTAATTGGATTACTTGGATATATATATATATAATGATAAAAGTCCATATGGTTAAATCAGATTAATAAGATATGAGACAATATTAATCCACGAACGATTTAATCATTAAATATCCATAGTCATAGTATTATCGAGACTGGACATCGATAATGCAGAATAGACTAGTATTACACTTGTGCGCTTTATGGAAGCTTAACGACATAGTTCTCATATGTTTAACAGGTTCTGTGTATGCCTGTACTGAGTTTACTGAGAATCGTAGTGTATTAGATGTGATGTCAAGATGAGAGTATTGAAGGGGTTTTTCCGGCAGAAATTCGGTAACGCAGCGGAACAGTGGAAAATCAAAATTTTCCGATTTCAAAACTTTTTCTCGAATCAATTAAATAAACTTATTTATTTAATTACCCAATTATTAAATTATGAAATATTACACTAGAAATCAATTTTTTGTGTAATTATCAAATTGCCCCAAAACTTTGCATTTTGTTCATTTTAGTCCTAAATTGTTCAAATTTTTTTTGGATGATTCTAAATCATTACTAAGATGATTCTAACATGTCATACATATCAAAATTCAAAATGCAACATGAAACCCCAAAAAACTTGCCCAAGGCCGAGAGCCTCCAAGCATGATATAATGTGCATTTTGCACTTTCAATGTTCAAAACACATCAAGATGATATCCAATCAACATAAGATGTTATATGTATCATATACACATCCAAATACACAACATAAATGAAAATCCCCAAAATTGGAAGTGGTTTTATACCATAATTTTTCAATTTCATCAAATTGGACAAATTAGACCAAATTAGTAAAATCCAACACTTCAATCATGTTTCTTCCACACCAATCAAGCCTCACCACAATGAAACAACTATAGAAAAAATCTAGGTCATTTAATAGTGGGTCAATAACTCTAGAATGGCAACAAGTTTCTTAAACTATCAAAAGAATGCTTGTTAACATATTAGAAGCATTCTATGACCTTTATACATGCTAAACCCTATCCAAAACTTCCATACTCCAAAAATACAAAGAATAAAGAATAGAAAAAACATAAGAACATTACAAGATGAAGCCCACAACAAGAGGGACATTTTTCTCTCTAATGGTAAGTTGGAAATACTTACTAAATTCCAAGCTTTTCTTTGTTTATGCTTTTCTTTCTCTCAAGCTTCTTTGTCTTCCTTTAATGGAGTTTTAGGTAAGTGTTTTTTAAGTTAATGAAACCCTAAAATGAAACAAACAATTTATACTCCACCAACAAGCCTTGGCCGAAAATTGTAATACCAAATATCTAGATATTTTGATTTTTGTTTCATTTAATTTTGCCTTTATCAACTTGTTAACTTTAATCATTAAACCATTTAATGAAATAAAGCAAGTCAACAATGGCAACTCAAGTCATTAAAATAAATATCATAACTTAAAATATTCATATTTTAATTAATTTAATCATTTAACAATTAAATAATTATTTAATTATTTAAATACAAATATTTCAATTATATTAGAATAAATATCAAATATATATATATATATATATATATATATTATATATATATATATATATATAAATAAATATATATAAATATAAATATATTGATGATATTAGACAAATATCTCAATTTGAAAATTAATTAATGTGTATTTGAATTAATCTAACATTAAATACAAATACACAAAAATTAAGGAAATGACTATCGGGTCCCAACACATGTATTTTTGCGTTTAACCTTTAAACGACTTTATAAATAATCAATATAATTTATAAATATTGCCCTAGTGCTCTACGAGTATATTTCATTAGTGAGACTCTCTAGATTCAGGCATATCTGTCACGAAATTCAATTTCGTGTCCATAATTTATCCACCCGTAAATTATGACGAACACTGATAAACTCGCTGAATCATACAGGTCAAGGTCATGGCAAATGTATAATTCCTCCATCACAGGTATCCGGATATATCCTGGAGATATATATATAAACGTCAAATCTCTATAGGGACTATCTCGTCGACGTCTCTATTAACAATCTCAAAAAGAACATTTAGAACTGACTTCTAAAATGTACCACGGGCCCATGGTTTTTATCTGATTTCTAATCATATGGATTACCTATGCTCTGTACACCGAACTGACGGATCCTATTTCGATACACAGAGGGCACCCTGAGGATCTATCCACACCCTACGAACAGGCGGAGGTCTGATCTAAATAGATCGGTGACGTGACTGCTATCTAAGTGTGGAAGATGTCTCATGCGCCCACAGTGGTATCTCAAGTCGAAGAATCACAAGTGCTACTCAACCCGAGAAGATTCTTACTGACGTTGGTGTACCATACATTAAAAATCTTCAGTGAGTCGTTCAGTGTTTATCCGCCATAAACAGCTACACATCTATACTAGTCTCCAAGACTTATGGTTCATTGAGAAACCATTGGAATCATATATTCCAATATATGACATGTACCGGTCTCAACGGGTTTACTTTACTGACCAAGTAGTGTAAACCTTGACCAGGAACTGTATGAGAATGACAACGTCATGATACAACTCAATGTCAGTTACGACGCTTTTGCAACAGCATCATGACTAGTCATTCTAAGGTCATTACGTCTTTACCATATTAAAAGATACATTATTTTATAGAAACTGCATATATTATTCATAATAAAACGTTTTTACAGTAGTATTCATAAAGAAATACAACCGTGAATTGATGCTCTAAGCACCAACCCTAACAAAAACTCCCACTTGCTCTAGTGTCAATAACGATTGTATCTAATACCCATCGACTCCACGTGTTTGTCAAACAACTTCGGAGTTATGGCCTTCGTCAGCGGGTCTGCTACACTATCTTCACTCGGTACCTTACACACGACAATATCCCCTCGCGACACAATCTCTCGAATGATGTGGTACTTTCGTTCCACATGCTTTGACTTCTGATGCGCCCTCGGTTCATTTGCTTGCGTAATGGCTCTAGTATTATCACAGTATAACGAATCGCATTCTCGATACTTGGGACAACTCCCAATTCTGTGATAAAATTCTTTATCCATACGGCCTCCTTTGCAGCTTCAGAAGCCGCAATATATTCCTCCTCAGTGGTGAAATCTGATGTTGATCCCTGTTTGGAACTCTTCCAACAAACTGCACCTCCGTTAAGGGTAAATACGAATCCAGATGTAGACTTTCTATCATCGGGATCCGATTGGAAATCAGAATCCGTATACCCGTTAACTTGCAGTTCGTTTCCTCCATAAATTATTAACTTATCCTTAGTACCTTTAAGATACTTTAGGATATGTTTAATGGCCATCCAATGGTCATTACCTGGATTGGACTGATATCCACTAGTTACGCTAACATGGAAACTGATATCAGGCCTTGTACATAACATGACATACATTATGCTACCCAAACACAAAGCATTAGGTTGGTTAGACATTCTAACCTTCTCATCTTCTGTTTGTGGACTCATATTCTTTGAAAGATGAATCCTATGTCTGAACGGTATGTTTGCTGTCTTGCAGTTACCAAAATTATACCGTTCCAAGATCTTATCTATGTACGTTGATTGGGATAACCCAATTAGCCTCATTTGTATATCTCTATAGAGTTTTATCCCTAAAATATAAGAAGCTTCTCCCAAGTCCTTCATGGAGAAATTCATACAGAGGTACACTTTGACGCTTTGTAACATTCCTAAATCATTCCCAATGATTAGGATGTCATCAACATATAGGACTAAAAATACGACCATGCTCCCACCGGCCTTCTGATACACACAGGATTCTTCCAAATTCTTGAGAAAACCAGACGATCTAATAATCTCGTCGAATCGAAGATTCCAACTTCGTGAAGCTTGTTTAAGTCCATAAATGGAATTCTTAAGCTTACCTACCATACCTGAGTTTTTGCTGGACGCAAAATCTTCCGGTTGTTAGATTTCTTCATCAAGAAATCCATTTAGAAAAATCCATTTTGACATCCATTTGCTAAATCTCGTAGTTATGATATGCAGCTATAGAAAGAAAAATCCGAATAGACTTAAGCATTGCAACTGGTGAAAAAGTTTCATCGTAGTCGACGACAGGTCGCTGCGTGTAACCTTTTGCTACCAGTCGGGCCTTGTAAGTTTCAAACTTACCGTCAGACCCTCGCTTCCTCTTGTAAACCCATTTACAACCGATAGGAACAATTCCTTTGGGAAGCGGAACCAAGTCCCAAACTTGATTCTCATGCATTGAGTCTATTTCGGATTTCATGGCACTTTGCCATTTCACGGAGTCGATGTCCAACATCGATTCTCTATAGGTAAAAGGATCTGTCTCTTCAACTAAGAGAACATCTAGACTCTTTTCTTGTATCAAATACAAGCGTTCAGGAGGTCTAGATACATTTCTTACCTACAGATTGTGTGTGTTGAAGGTCATTCATCTAGTTGAACTTCAGGTTCCTCCGTTGGTTCGTTGTTTTCAGGTTGAACTTCATCAAGTTCAACCTGTCTATGATTACCACATTCTGACAAAAATTCTACTTCTAGAAATCTTGCGAAGCGAGCTACGAACACATTTCGATGCTCGATATCATAGAACCGATATCCCCTTGTATTCGAAGGATATCCGACAAACCTAAACTTTTGCCCTCGAGGCGAAAGCTTATCTTGCTAAGTCATCCTGACATAGGCAGGACAACCCCAAACGTTAATGTAACTAAGATTTGGTCTCCTACTGAACCATATCTCATACGGTGTCGTAGGAACATCTTTTGAAGGAATCTTATTCAAAAGATGTGCAGCTGTTAAAAGAGAGTAGCCCCATAAGAAATAAGGCAAATTTGTGAAACTCAACATCGATCGGACCATATCCAATAAAGTCTGATTTCTCCTCTCAGACACTCCATTGTGTTGTGGAGTACCTGGAGGAGTATATTGAGCGAGAATCCTATTCTCTTTCATATAATCAATGAACTCACCACTCATATATTCTTCGCCTCGATTAGATCAAAGGCATTTAATATATTGACCAGTTTTTTTTCTATTTCATTTCAAAACTCTTTGAACTTTTCAAAGGTTTTCGATTTTTGTCGCATCAAATAGACATAACCGTACAATAAAAGATCATCGGTAAAGGTAACGAAGTACGAATAACCACTATGAGCAGTTTGACTTAGTGGACCACATACATCAGAATGTACGAGTTCCAGTAAGTTAGTGGCACGATGTCCAACACCTGAAAATGAGGCTTTGGTCATCTTACCCTGAATACAGGATTCACAAGTTGGATATGATTCAATGGTAAGATCTGGTATCAAACCATTCCTAACCAATTGGGTAAGGCGCTTAACGTCTATGTGACCTAACCGCATATGTCAAAGTTCAGTATTATTAATTACAGGTAAACAACGTTTATTAACTCCAGTATTTAAAATATCTTTTGAAGTTTGCAATGTATAATGACCATGCTTATTTGGACAACAAAGGATCTGAATATTACGTTTATCATATAAATACAAAGAACAGTTCTTAATATTAATACGATAGCCTTCTGTATCCAATATAAAAAGAGATATAATATTAGCTACACATCCAGGTACAAAATAACATTCTAATAACAAAAGTGTCCCTTTATGTAAAGGAATCTCACATACTCCCACTGCAACTGCATCCAGTGAGTCTCCACTCCCGAATCGCAACTGCATCTCTCCAGGCTTCAGTTTTCTACTTTCCTTCAGCACCTGCAACAAATTGCAAATGTGAATGGGACAAGCAGAATCTAAAATCCAGGTGGATGTAACGGCTTCACAAGCCAAAGATATATCAATAACTGGAAAAATAAATGTACCAGATTTAGATGCTCTCTCCTTCCTGAGCTGGGCAATGTAGTCAGGACAGTTCCTTTTCCAGTGCCCGATTTTGCTGCAGTGATGACACTTGTCGTCAGAAGCCCTATTTGGCTTAGCTATCTTTGCCTGTGGTTGAGGACCGAGACCCTTCTTCTTATTCCATTTCTTCTTCTTTCCTTTTGGCCAAGTTTGGGAAGAAGCAAAAAGTGAAGTAGGTCTGGGAGGGCGAGTCGGTACTCCCTTCTTGAGGTCCTCTTCCGCCGTGAGCAACATCCTATGCAGCTGTTGGTAGGTACAAATAATCTCGTTCATGTTGAAGTACATCACGAACTGGCGATAAGAAGCTGGGAGTGAACCAAGAATGACACTTCTACCGAGAATGTCATTCAGAATGAGATTATGTTGCCTCAATTGATCAATCAAATCGATCATCTGAAGAACATGCGGGCTAATAGCTTGCCCCTCATACAATCGTGCATGGAACAGTTCCATTGCGACCTTGTGAACAACAACTTGTTCTTGGTTCTCAAACGATTGTCTTAATCGAGTCATCATACTATACGCATCTGACATGCCATAGTATTGTTTCTTGAGTCTCGGTGAAAGCGAACTTAAGATGTATGATTTAACTTTTAAGTCATCATCCTTCCAAGCGTGGAAGACTTCGCGTTCTTCCGGTGTAGCATCCTCTGCCACAGTAAGGGGCAGTGGACCCTCAAGAACATATCCCAACTTCTCGGAGTCTAGGACAATCCTCAAATCCAAATCCCAATCAGCGAAGTTATCAGCGCCCTTGAGTTTGTTCGCATCAAGCATACACGCAAACTTATTAGTGGATGGTGCCGCCATTACAAATCTATCATATAGATCACGAAAAACGGTTAGCAGAGAATAAGCAGTTTCATATAATATCATAAGCATAAACTAGATCATGGATTTTTAATCTAAAAATTCCCCTCCCACTAAATCATGCAATACTGTAATCCCCAAACAGAATACAAAGATTTAATAATTAAATTAAATACAAATAGTGAAAAGTGGATCCCGTGAATATATTTTAGCTCACAGTAGAGGCACGGTCTCGCCTACGTATATTCATCAGGTAGACAACTCATTTGTCAGTCACTCACTAGTGACTCCTGGGTTTCCGGTCCTGGTCGTTTCTCATTGTGACTGCTAAGGCAGGCCCACTGTTGGGGTTGGTGCTCAGAGCGCCAATCCGGACCATATTTATGTCTGGTTCATGAATACGAACATCCCATTTTTCCATAATAGTACTTTCTTAGTGGTTACACCTCTTGTTCTTATATACGTATTCGATCTGATTACGATTAGATTGAAACTAAATGTGGTTTAGTGATATGTATATATTAGACAAAGGTCCGATAATATATAATGCAGTACACAGTTACAAAGGTAGTTTGTAATTGACATTAGGAAGTGTCACTGATAAATGTATATTATCAAATATAGTTCCGGGTCAAGATTCACTAACACGGGTCAGTTAGTCAAATCCGTTGAGACCAGTACATGTCGTATATCGAGACTTGGTCTGATGGTTTATCCCAATGAACCATGAGTCTAGGGAGACTCGTATAGACGTGTAAGTGTTTATAATAGATAAACATTGAATGACTCACCGAAGATTCTTAATGGATGGTACACCAACGTCAATAAGAATCTTCTTGGGTTGAGTAGCATAGTGGTCATTCGACTTGAGATACCACTGTAGATGTATGAGGCATCCTCCATACTTAGATGGCAGTCACGTCACCGATCTATTTAGATCAGACCTCCGCCTGTTCGTTGGGTGTGGACTGATCCTCAGGATATCCTGTGTGTATCAAGATAGGATCCGTCAGTTCTGTGTACAGAGCATAGGTAGTCCATATGTGATTAGCAGTCTGTTAAATCTGTGGCCACAGTATACTTCGGAAGTGAGTTCTGAATGTTATTTAGAGATTGCTAATAGATACGTCGACGGGATAATACCTATAAAGATTTGACGTTTACATCTATATCTCTGGTATTATCCGGATACCTGTGACGGAGGGATTATACGTATGCAATGACCTCGACCTGTATGATTCAGCTAGTTTATCTGTGGTTGTCATAATTTACGGGTGGGTAAATTATGGACACGAAATTAGATTTTGTGACGGATATACCTGAATCTAGAGAGTCTCACTAATGAAATATACTCGTAGAGCACTAGGGCGACTTTTATAAATAATGATGATTATTTATAAATTGTTTAAACGTTAAATGAAAAATACATGCGAACGGGCCGAACCGTCATTTCCTAATTAATATGTATTTGTATTTAATATATAATATTATTAAATACACATTAATAAATTTTCAAATAAATGTATTTGACATATATCATTAATATATGTATTTAAGATATTTAAAGTAAATATAATACATATATTTGAGATATTTCTATTTAATTAATTATTTAATTATTTAATTGTTAAATGATTAATATAATTAAAATATAAATATCTCACCAAATGATAAAGTTAGGAAATGATTATAAGTGTATATTGTTGACTTATACATTGAAGGAAAATGTTGTCAAATTGAATTTGACTTCTTTAGATATTTGTTTTAAATTGTTTAAAATTGAAATATCATTTTTTCCTTTATTTTCTTTTAAATTCGGCCATAATACCTAAATGAATATAATTTTTATATTTTTGAGTTGATTTTGTTGACTTGTTGATTATTCATTAAAGTTGTAATGATAATGGATGCAAGTTGATAAGCTAACTTTAATTGAAACAAATAATATCTAGATATTTTATAAACACCCTAATTTTCGGCCAAGGAAAATTTTGGGGAGTATATATTGTTTTGTTTCACTTTTAGGGTTTAAGGAGTTCATTTGAGACCAAAATAACATAAAAGAGAGTTGAGAGCAAAGCTTGAAATTCAAAGAGAAAAGGCTTGAAAAAGCTTGTTTTTGTAAGTCTTTCTTTAATGTCTTCAACATGAAATATGTTTCTAACATGCTTAGATTCATTTTGTGATGATTTGATGTTATCTCTACTCTTATAGTTTGTGTTTATATGGTTGTGAACTTGAATGAAAGATTGATGCATGTAAGTAAGCTTGAAATGGTTTCAAAGCTTTACTTTTGATTTTTAGAAAATCAACTTGCCATTCTAGAGTTGGTAAGCCACTCCCTGGTGACCTAGAAATGTTCTAGAGTTGTTTCAAAGTGGTGAGGCTAGATTGGTGAAGTATTGAATGGATTAAAGTGTTGGATTTTATAAATTTGGTGAAATTGGACAATTTGATGAAATTCAAATATTAGGGTTCATAACCCACTCCAAATTTGGGGATTTTCATATTTGTGTTGTATTATGGTATGAATATGATGCATGTAAAATTTTAGGTTGATTGGATTTGATCTTGGCATGTTTTGAACTAAAGGGACCAAATTACAATTAATTGAAAATTTTGGGTGGCTCACGGCATTAGACTAAAAATTGGGGATTTGTGTGAAATCTGATTTTGATGCATTAGATGTGATGAAAAACATTTTAGAAATGATTTAGAATCATCCAAAATTGTATTTGACAACTTTTGGAGTAAAATGATCAATTTACAAAGTTTTGGGGCAATTCGGTAATTACCAAGAAATTTGATTTCTTATGTAATTTTTCAGAATTTGATAATTGGATAATTAAATAAATAAGTTTATTTAATTGATCCAAGAAAAAAATTTTAAAATCGGAAAATTTTGATTTTCCGCGATTCCGCTGCGTTACCGACATGCCCCCTTAAAAACCCCAACAAAATTGGTATCAGAGCAAGTCTGATTCTGGACACCCCAATATGATTAGCCCTTTAAAATCTAGTGTTTGTTCTTTTCTTTACTTAATACATGCATGCTTTCATTTAATTTGATTAAATTTAAAGTGTATGACACTTTATGGAATATCCCTGCTTAATAAGTTTTTAAAGTAACTGGTATTTGGAATACTTGTTTCTTGGTCCTTCTTGTCAATACGGTTTATAAATATTTTTCTGTGACTACATCCGAGACCGTGCCTCTGCTGTGAGGGTGTAGCCGATAAAGATTTATTTATGCCGGATGTATATTATATACTAGATAAATTCAAGCGAAAGCGGAATCCTGAACGTGCCCTAGCTATCAGGGTTACGTAAGTAACTTGAGTTTATCATTGACGAGTTTAACCTTGGTACGTCTCCTTGTGGGCCTGCCTTAGCAGCGACAACGAGAAACGACCAGGACCGAAACCTAGGAGTCACAACGAGTGTGATTGACAATGAGTTGTCTACCTGTGAATATACGTAGGCGAGACCGTGCCTATGCTGTGAGTCGAAATATATTCATGGGGTCCTCTTCCCATTATGGAATTCGATTTAATTATTGAATTCTCATTTTTCCTTTGGGGATTACGGTATTACGTAAAATAGTTGGAGGCACTGCTAAGTTTAAAAATTCCTTAACTTAGACATTGTGTATTATTATGGAAATAGCCGCTTGTTTGTTTTCCTTAATCTATATTAGATAGAATTAAACTTTTAATTCACTGCACACATATTTTGATATGTTATCTGACTTGACTCTTTGTTGCAGTTATTCTAGAATAGGTTCTAGATACTACTAGACTAGGATATTATTAGATTGGTCTAAACCATCGGGAACTATTGTTCTGATTTTCTTCAAAAATAGAGATGGTTAATGACTTAGTTTCTAAGTCATGATAGATAATCTAGATAGATATCCCTTTTAGGATATAATACTTTAGAGAGAATAGTTTCTTATGCAGTAAGAATTGACTTGAATTAGTTCATGTCTCGAGATTCTTGACTGGAATTAAGAAAGCCCCATTAGGTATTTGTTTATCTAGTAATGACATTTCTTAGCTTTAATTACCTTTAGAGGCAATGTGTATGACACAATTTGTTAATCAGTTATTTGTAATTGTTGTGAATAGTTGAATGTAAATAGTAAAGCTAAAGAAAGGAGATACGTATAGTTGTGTATAGAAAATATCGATTTTCACAATACTACAAGTATAGGTATTGGATACCAGATCTCCCGTCTAGTTATTTAAAATATTAGTTAACGATTGTTTTGATATTTGATATCGGAACTTGCGACTATTGGATAGTTACTTGTTCTTTATAAACAGTTGTTATATATTTTAAATACAACTAGTAGTGTCATTGACGTAGAGATAAACATTAAGAAAAATTATTTGTTAAAGTAAATAATTTAGAACGGTGCTTTATGAGATTTTATCACTTGAGCATTGGATGCTTATTCCGTATGGTAAATGATGGTTTGATACGAGATCACACCACATATCCTTATCCATTTAACGAATATTGTATTCGGGAAGGTGATTAAGATCTCATTTAACCAATGATTGTCATTGGACCACCAAATTTATTTAACTGATACATTGGATGTATGTAGTTTAATAAATTGTAATTGCTTAAGGTAGTTTTCTTTACTTCGTAACTTAGTTTATGAATTGTCATAACTTAGTTACGTGTTTCTAAAAGAACATATATTGAACGTCTAGAAATGATCAAGAACTTTCAATCTGTTCTAATGAAACGTAGGTTGAACATTTTTGACTTGTTCAAATATATTCAATCTGAAGTTTTATGTGAACTCTATCCTTAAAATTCATTACATGTCTTTGAACTGTTCAAAGATCTTTGATACGATCAAACATATGAATTTAAAGCAATTAGTTCTAAGGTTATTCAGTGAATATGATTCTAATTCAATATTATTCTTCCACGATTCCATCTTGATGGAATTGAGTAGTGGCAGCAGTCGAATCTTATATGATTTGATTCGTTTGATATTGAATGTTACCGAATTAGTTTCAATACTATTGGGGATATGCTCCAGTAACACTAGTTCATCTTTTTAATTTAGATTCCATTAATTTCTACAGTTACATATATGATATGTATAGGTAGAAAATTTGAATCTTGAAAAGTTTGAGATTTGAATCTTACTTTGTATATAATAGTTATATAATGGAAATTACTTACACCTCGGAGGTATGAGTAAAAATTTATCGTTTATTTTGTTTAATAGAATATTGTATTCTATTTACTAGAATATCTTTCCTATGATCCTAAGTAATAAATTTTTTTTATTACTTGGTGTGTAACATCAGATGTTAATTATTGTAGAAAAGACTTGACTTATTGAAGTCAAATGTGAGAATGATAAATTATAAATGGAAAATTTTGAAATCGGAAAATTTTGATTTTCCGCGATTCCGCTGCGTTACCGATATTCCCCCTTAAAAACCCCAACACCCAGAAGGAGACGTACCAAGGTTAAACTCGTCAATGATAAACTCAAGCTACTTGCGTAACCCTAACAGCTAGGGCACATTCAGGATTGCGCTTTCGCTTGAATTTATCTAGTATCTGATATATATCAGGTATAAATAAATCTCTATTGGCTACACCCTCACAGCAGAGGTACGGTCTCAGATTTAGTCACGGAGAAATATTCATAAACCGTATTGACAAGATGGACCATATAACATGCATCAAATACATAATTACATTTAAACCTTATTAATTAGAGATTTTTGCTAAGTGTCATACACCATAAATCTAATCAAATTAGATTAAAACATGCATGTATAAAGTTAAGAAAACATGATTAAACATTGAATTTAAAGGGCTAATCATATTAGGGGGCCTAGAATCAGACTCGCTTTGATACCATTTTGAAGGGGTTTTTCCGGCGGAAATTCGGTAACGCAGCGGAACAGTGGAAAATCAAAATTTTCCGATTTCAAAAATTTTTCTCGAATCAATTAAATAAACTTATTTATTTAATTACCCAATTATTAAATTATGAAATATTACACAAGAAATCAATTTTTTGTGTAATTACCAAATTGCCCCAAAACTTTGCATTTTGTTCATTTTAGTCCTAAATTGTTCAAATTTTTTTTGGATGATTCTAAATCATTACTAAGATGATTCTAACATGTCATACATATCAAAATTCAAAATGCAACATGAAACCCCAAAAAACTTGCCCAAGGCCGAGAGCCTCCAAGCATGATATAATGTGCATTTTGCACTTTCAATGTTCAAAACACATCAAGATGATATCCAATCAACATAAGATTTTATACATATCATATATACATCCAAATACACAACATAAATGAAAATCCCCAAAATTGGAAGTGGTTTTAAACCCTAATTTTTCAATTTCATCAAATTGGACAAATTAGACCAAATTAGTAAAATCCAACACTTCAATCATGTTTCTTCCACACCAATCAAGCCTCACCACAATGAAACAACTATAGAACAAATCTAGGTCATTTAATAGTGGGTCAATAACTCTAGAATGGCAACAAGTTTCTTAAACTATCAAAAGAATGCTCGTTAACATATTAGAAGCATTCTATGACCTTTATACATGCTAAACCCTATCCAAAACTTCCATACTCCAAAAATAAAAAGAATAAAGAATAGAAAAAACATAAGAACATCACAAGATGAAGCCCACAACAAGAGGGACATTTTCTCTCGAATGGTAAGTTGGAAATACTTACTAAATTCCAAGCTTTTCTTTGTTTATGCTTTTCTTTCTCTCAAGCTTCTTTGTCTTCCTTTAATGGAGTTTTAGGTAAGTATTTTTTAAGTTAATGAAACCCTAAAATGAAACAAACAATTTATACTCCACCAACAAGCCTTGGTCGAAAATTGTATTACCAAATATCTAGATATTTTGATTTTTTTTTCATTTAATTTTGCCTTTATCAACTTGTTAACTTTAATCATTAAACCATTTAATGAAATAAAGCAAGTCAACAATGGAAACTCAAGTCATTAAAATAAATATCATAACTTAAAATATTCATATTTTAATTAATTTAATCATTTAACAATTAAATAATTAAATAATTATTTAAATACAAATATTTCAATTATATTTACAATAAATATCATATATATATATATATATTTATGATATTAGTCAAATATCTCAATTTGAAAATTAATTAATGTGTATTTGAATTAATCTAACATTAAATACAAATACACAAAAATTAAGGAAATGACTATCGGGTCCCAACACATGTATTTTTGCGTTTAACCTTTAAACGACTTTATAAATAATCAATATTATTTATAAATATTGCCCTAGTGCTCTACGAGTATATTTCATTAGTGAGACTCTCTAGATTCAGGCATATCCGTCACGAAATTCAATTTCGTGTCCATAATTTATCCACCTGTAAATTATGATGAACACTGATAAACTCGCTGAATCATACAGGTCGAGGTCATGGCAAATGTATAATTCCTCCATCACAGGTATCCGGATATATCCCAAAGATATAGATATAAACGTCAAATCTCTATAGGGACTATCTCGTCGACGTCTCTATTAATAATCTCAAAAAGAACATTTAGAACTGACTTCTAAAATGTACCACGGGCCCATGGTTTTTATCTGATTGCTAATCATATGGATTACCTATGCTCTGTACACAGAACTGACGGATCATATTTCGATACACAGAGGGCACCCTGAGGATCTATCCACACCCTACGAACAGGCGGAGGTCTGATCTAAATAGATCGGTGACGTGACTGCTATCTAAGTGTGGAAGATGTCTCATGCGCCCACAGTGGTATCTCAAGTCGAAGAATCACAAGTGCTACTCATCCCGAGAAGATTCTTACTGACGTTGGTGTACCATCCATTAAAAATCTTCGGTGAGTCGTTCAGTGTTTATCCGCCATAAACAACTACACGTCTATACTAGTCTCCAAGACTTATGGTTCATTGAGAAACCATTGGAATCATATATTCCAATATATGACATGTACCGGTCTCAACGGGTTTACTTTACTGACCAAGTAGTGTAAACCTTGACCAGGAACTGTCTGAGAATGACAACGTCATGATACAACTCAATGTCAGTTGCGACGCTTTTGCAACAGCATCATGACTAGTCATTCTAAGGTCATTACTTCTTTACCATATTAAAAGATACATTATATTATAGAAACTGCATATATTATTCATAATTAAACGTTTTTACAGTAGTATTCATAAAAAATTACAACCGGGAATTAACACTCTGAGCACCAACCCCAACAAGTATCACTTCTGTCATATGGAGATGACGGTCACACAAGATACGGTAATAGTACTCTTAAAAGCTGCAGCTATCGGAAAAGTATGACTAGGTCATGACTTTCCGATTACAGAGACTAGTTACTCATGATTCGATATATGCTTCGTACGGGGCAGACACAGAGCCAGCCCCAGGCCTAGCATGTGACATCCGATACTGGATCGTATTACGCATTACAATAGTATTACTGCGCCTGATATAAATAATATTCCTTCGTGGATATTTCTAGAGAATTGGGTAGGCATGGTGCTTTGCTAGAAGCCAACCATGTCTTGTAAATCGGTGAGAACGTGGTACGAGGTACGCACGTGTCAGATAGTTCGATAACCGGATTTACTGCAAACATATCCAGGAATCTCTTGGGTCACTTCCCAAAGATTCACCAATGACATTTGACTCGATTAGAATTAATATGGGATTAATTATGAGAGAGAAAATTAATCTGGGATTAATTGCGGCAAGAATTAATCTGGGATTAATTGCGGCAAGAATTAATCTGGGATTAAATTCGTACAGAAGAGAGAACGCGATTAATTTAGAATTAATCAGTAAAATAAATTTAATAGTTAAATTGGATTTTTCTATTTAATTTTTTTATTTGGGCTAAAATAATATATCAGATATTAATTGAAATTGGATTTCAATACGAAATTAAAATTGGATTTTAATTCGAGCGAATGAATTAATTTGGAATTAATTCGTAAGCGACTTTCGTAATAATTTTACGAGACATCATTATTTAATTAAATTGGATTTAATTATTTAGCGACGGAAAATTCATTTAGTCAGATTAAACGAACTCGGGCCCAAAGTCTAGTTGTGTGAGCCAACTTGAATTTTGAATTTAAAGTGGTGGGACCCACTTCACTCACATTACTTGTCAAATGTGATTGTGGTAGTTGGCAAAATTTATTGAAACCATTTTGCTTTTCACCAACCTTGTTTTTCTTTTTGGAAACCAATACACACAACAACTTGATTTTGGAAACACAAGTCAAAAGTTAACAAAAACACATTATCTCTCTTTTCTCTCCCTCCTTTGCCGAACCTAGCTCCCTCTTGTTCTTGAATTTTTCTTACAAAAATTCATCAAGCTAGCACTTTGTGAGTTGATTTAAGGTGATAGGGAAACTCACCTAAGAGTTTAGAACTCATCTTCAAGCTTGGAGCTTCCACATCCAAGGATTTTTTTGAAAATCCTCAACCGATCAATGTAAGTTTTTTCCGCAAACTTTATCGTTTATTCACACACAAATTATCTTAGTGATCTTGTGGTATGTGTAGGACACTAATAATGGTATCAGAGCCATCCTAAGCATGATTTATTTCTAGGGTTTATATACTTTAATTTGGGGATTTTGTGCTTGGAGCATTTAAATTCGAAATTGGTTGTTTGGTTGTAATTAGATGAGGATAACTAAATGTTGTTCATCATTGGATTTGTAAAAAATTGATTATCTTAATTTTCCCCAAAATTCCATCATGGCCGAACATAACCCTAGGAATGCTCATGGTGAATTTTTGAAATTTGATAATTGGATATGTTAATTGGCATGAAATGAATATTGATTGTTGATTTAATTGGATTGAAATCAAAATTGGATGTTATTTCTTGCCTATTACCGTGAGTTGAAGCATGTTGTAGAATTGATTTTGCTTCAATTTGTGTTGGACATGAATTGAAAAATTAAAGCATGATTAATTAGATTAACTGATGTTTTGGAAATATTAGATTAATTAATTAATTATGTTAATTATACTTTAATTAAATTAATGTGATATTTGGAATATTATGTTAATTTAAATTAGTCTTTATTATTGGATTGGGATAATTTGTTGTATTTGGGCTAATGGGCTTGGTTGAGCCAAGTTTGGTTTTGGACAATTGGGTTGGATCCAATTGGGCCTAAAACCATTTCCATAAAGTCCAAAATATAACTTTGAGCATTTTATTATTTAATTGGGCCTAATAGGCCAAAATTGATTTTTGGCATAGGTTGATTCCTAAATGGGCCTTGGCATTTTGGGTTTGATCCATAATGGCCAAAGTCCATGCCTAAAGAATTAATTAAAAGCTCATTGGAGCTAATTGAAAAGGCATTGGATGCTAATTGGGCCTTTGAGATCCATTTGGATTGGATTTGGAATCCAAGTCTAAAAAAGCACTAAAATAATAAGTGTAATTGTTTAATTTGGAATTAAACTAGAATTAGTATTGAATACAACTAAAATTGGATTTAATATTGTAGTTCGATATAATTCAAGAATACTTACTTTGAGTATTTATTCTTAAACGAGTTGGACTCGCGCAAATCAAATCGTTGTATGAACATTGGATGTTCATTAATTAAAGATTAATTAATTGGATTAGATTGATTGACAACATGCTTTGTGTGAATACTTGGACGTATTTATATGAATAATGTATATCAGATGAATATTAGACGGGTGAGGGCAATTTTGGAAATTGTTGTAAAAAATATAGTATTTATTTGAAATTGGACCTCCGTGTCCAGCCTATCACCTCTTATACTCTTTGTATTTCTCTTCTCACCAATTCTCCTCAATGTAAATGAGTTTTCTTATTGTATTATGTGATTGGGTAGAAGAATGTAAAGTGCTAGCGAGAGAGAGAGAGAGAGAGAGAGAGAGAGAGAGATTTGTTATAGGAACAATTTGTTCAAATATCCATCCACATTGTTGGGTTTCTACGGTCTAACCGGGATCGATTTAAGCAATGAAACAATATGCGAATACATCAAGGAGGTGCGAAATACACACAATGATCGGTTGAGCGATGCGAGGAACAACAAAACTTCAAGCTTTTCTCCTCCAAGGCTCACGGCAGTGGCTGTTTTCAGCTCCTCAATTTTCGGCCATGGAAGGATCTCCAAGCTCCAAGCTTTCGAATGATGATTCCATGCTCACGGGTGCGGTTCCCTATCACCTTCGCAAGACTCCGGAAGTGTGCTAGCACTTGGTAATTTTTGCCACAAAAATCACATAGCTTCTCCTCTTCATTCTCGGGCTTTTACCAAAATGGAAGAAGAAAAATGGCCTTGAGGCCGTGAGAGAGAGAGAGAGGAATGAGAGAGTTAGATGTGTTAGGTTAAAATTGATTTCCAAAATCAATAATCACATATACCAAAATTTGTGAAATGGCTTTCAAAAAGTCAACAAATTTTTGGAGGCAAAAATGCATTAAATGCACTCAACAACCCACATCAACTATTCACATCACAAGTGACTTGACATCACATCACTCAAAGTGACAAGTGATTTGACGCTTGATGTGACTAGTGATTTGACGCTTGATGTGACTTGTGGGCCGCACTTGAGTTCGCAATGCGAGTGCGCCAGCAAACACTCCCGGGCTCGGGTTTGCTAATTCCAAATTAACGAATTTTCCATTGCGTCGTAATTAAATAATTATGCCTAGCAAAATTACTATTCACATCGATAACGAATTAATTCTAAATTAACTCGTTCGCTCGAATTAAAATCTAATTTCAATTCCACGTCGAAATCCAATTTCGTATAATATATCGTATATATTATTTTATCGATTAATTCCAAATTAATCGTTTTCTCTCTTTAATAAATATTTTATCCCAGATAAAATATCTCTGTAATTAATCCCAGATTAATTTTCTCTCTCATCATTAATTAATCCCAGATTAATAAAGTGCGAGTCATACGTCATCGGTGAATCTTCGGGAAGCGACCCATGAGATGCCAGGATATGTTGGCAGTAAATACGGTCGTCGGACTATCCGAACACGTAAGTACCTAGTACTACGTTTGTACCGATTTACAAGACAAGGTTGGCTTCTAGCAAAACACCATGCCTACCCAATTCTCCAGAAATATTCTTACTGGAATATGTGATCTATATCAGGCGTAGTATACGTAGTATTGCGTATTTCGATCCAACATCGGATGTCACGTGCAAGGCCTGGGGCTGGAAATGTGTCTGCCCCGTACGAAGCACATATCGGATCTCTGGTAACTAGTCTCTATAATCGGATAAACATGACCTAGTCATAATATCCTGATAACTGCAGCGTATAAGAGAATCAGTTCCGTATCCTACGTGATCATCATCTCCACTATTACTGGAGTGATACTTCCATCTCTACATCACACCCAATACACTACGATTCTCAATATACCCAGAAGAGGCGTACACAGAACCTGTTAAAGCCCTGGATGACCAAAACCAAAGTACATTGATTGTCGCAAGTATTAGCGGTGCAAGTCTCAGGTTAAGACCAAATACACCTACCCTGATTCGGACTTCCATAGACACATAGTAATACTACCAATAGAATTCCGAGGGGTCTATCCAGAGCGAAGTTGTTTTCCGTACCATCGATAAATTATACCCAAATATATGAGAACTATGCCGTTATGCTCCCACAACGCGCACAAGTGTAATACTAGTCTATTCCGCATTATCGATGTCTAATCTCGATAATACTACGACTAGGGATATTTAATGATTAAACCTTTATGAATTGATACTGTCTCATATCATCTCAATCTAGGAACTAATCATATGGACCTTTCATCATTTATACATCTTGGTGATCTAATCACAAATGATAAAAGAGCAATTTCATTTGTCACATAGTTAATTTGTACTACAACACCATGATCTGTACAAATAGTGATTCTATGGGTCATAATTTTCCAACATTCTCCCACTTGGCCTATAGCCAGTCACTCAAGTGTCTTACACCCGAACTATGTACGGTTCGTTCAATTTCTGCTGAGAAAAGGCTTTCGTCAGCGGATTTGCATGATTATCATCTGATGCGATTTATTCGATCATCATATCGCCACGATGTATGATCCGAACGAATCAGATGAATATATCTGGATCGTTGATGAGACCATTAATTCTTTAGCCTATGCTAAAGCCTAGCTCAGCTGCTAACAGAACTACTCCTAATCTGATTAGGTTATTATCAGTCCAGAAGGCTTCTATTGCTGCCTCTGCTGTAATAATATTCCGCTTTTGTTGTTTATCCGGTAACAGTATTTTGCTTGGAAGATTTCCAGCTTACTGTTCCGTTATTCAAACTTTATAGTACCATTGTTACGACTTATAGTCAGTTTTATCGGTTTAGGAAACTTGCAACGGTGAACCTAGTCACTTCAAGTTCTCATTCTCCATAGTATAAGACAGCATCCTTAGTTCATCTAAGATACTAAAGGATGTTCTTAACATCAATCCAGTGACTATCACTTGGATTGGCCCGATTGTGACTCAATATGCTCAAAGCGTATGAGACACCAGGTCGCGTACATTTATTTCAATGTACGAGTTCTCGGAGAGTATTAACAACTCTAAATCTATCCCAGTAGATCTTTATTCCTAGAATAAAGGTTGTTTCTCCCAAGAATTCTACGGAAAATTTTCATGAAAGCCAAGCTTTCACCGATTGTATTATGGGAATATCATTTCCAAGAAATGATATGTTATCATTATATAAGACATTCATTGTCAGTGCGCTCCCACTAACCTCCTTATATACACAAGAATCTTTTTCGTTTTGAATTAAATCATACACCATTATGATTACATCAAAACGATAATTCCACGAACGCAATGCTTGCTTCAATCCATCTATGGATTGAATAACCTGCAAACCTTGTTTGCTAGTTTTGGTACGAAAAAATCGTCAGGATGTTGTAAACATCCTCAGAAAGGTTTCCGTCAAGGAAAGCGGCTTTGACGTTCATGATGCCATATTTCATAAATGAAACATGCAGCATTAGCAAGCATTATCCAAATGGATTTACCATGGCAACATGTAAAAGGTTTTGTCGTAATCGACACAATGTTGATAACGATACCTTTTCGCTACAAGTCTAGCTTAGTACGTTGGTATGTTGCCATCCATGTATATCTTCCTTGAAGACTAATATAGTACCAATAGGCACAATGCCTTTCGGTACAACAACTAGTTCAAAACTTGGTTGGTATACATGGAATCCATTTCGGATATCATGGCACTTTGCCATAATAGGGAGTCGATACCTTGTATCGCTTCCTCATACGTAGTCAGTTCATATTCCTCAATAAGATTGACATCCTTTAGAGGTGAGATCAGAAACCCATACCCCGGGTTGTTTTCTGAATCTTTCCGACTTACGTAGTTCTTGTGTATTCGAAGATTACTGGTATAGTTTCATCCTTGATGAACTATTTTGTGTTCCATTAGGAATCGGTGCCTGGAATAGTATTACTCCGATTTTCATCGAGTTTTACTTTCCTCCCACTTAAAACTGCATATAGGTATTCCTCTTAGGAAAACCGCATGGTGAGCAACAATTAAATTTTTCTCTTGTGAGTTGTATAAGTATTATACTTTGGTTTCCCTAGGATAACCTACAACTAGGCACTTATCCGATTTGGGTTCTAGTTTGGTATCATCCAAACGTATGCCTTGCATACCCAAATCTTCAGGAATGAGAAAACCCAGTTTCTTTCCTATTCATATCTAATATGAAGTTTGTCTAACAGATTTTATGGAACCTTATTCAAAATAAGTTCGGCACTGTTAAATGCGTATCCGTTGAAGGAAATGGTAGCTCAGAGCGACTCATGATTAACCTTATCATGTCCAACAAGATTCGGTTTCTCTGTTCAGACACACCGTCAGACTGACGTGTTCCGGGAGGAGTCCTCATTGAAAGAATACTATACTCTTTCAAGTATATGAGAAACTTATTGCTTAAGTATTTTCATCATGGTCTAACCGTGATGGTTTAATACTTTAGCCGATCTGTTTGTCTACTTCGTGTCGAAACTCTAAAAGTTTCCGATTTGTGTTTCAAAAGAAACACATAACCATAACACGATGCCACATCCGTAAAGGTCACGAAACATTCATATCCACCTCTAGCCTAGCTAGATATGGGCCCACTTACGTCACTATGACCAAGGGCTAACAGATCGATGGCACTTGCACTTTTACCAAGTAAAAGTGTTTCAGACACTTTACCTAATAAACTAGATTCGTAGACATTATTTGAATAGAATCAAATTTGTCCTAGTACTCACTCTTCAAAAGTTTGGATATAGGAGTCTTGTTTAATTGTGTCCCAGACAACAACGCCACTTATAAGTCTCAACTGATTTATTCAATTCGAGCTTATTTGTTTGTCATGTTATATGTGTGAGATTGATTTATATTCAAAATATAAATGATGTTATTCACATCTAATGTGTTTATCTCAATATCGTCTTTATATAATAAAACACTTTAGTGTTCTAGAATATAAAGGTATACCTGCAATGGGTTAAACCCTGATATAGAGATAATGTATCTAGTCAAACTAGTTACATTTTAACAGTTTCCTAATTTAAGTACACACCCGAAGGGTAGTTCCTAAACTTAGGTATCTACGGTTAAAACATGGACTTTCGTCCCGTTTTCAAATCGCAGATTAATCTCATCTGAAGTCAGTATCCTGCTAATTAGCAGATTCTGCACATCAGTATATATTTATGTACCACACTTAGTATCTAAAATCCAATTTTAATACTAGTAGTGAACATATTTATGATAAACATATTTGAAGTCGGAGCCTTGCCCGTCTTCAATTCCTTCATGTCTGCCTTGTCCATACGGCAGTCACGCTTCTGTGTCCCCGTTTGCCATATTTAGGCAGACATATTGGGATATGTCCTATGTCTTCCCAGAAGATTATAATGATTTTTCCTTTGCCCATTTTCCACACCCCAGAAGCCTTTGGCCAAGCCTTGGCCATCTAGAATATCGAAGTAAGATGCGCCTTGCGCTTCTTGCCTTATTGCAAACTTTGGCTTTGTCTCCTTGAGTATAGCCTTTAACTCTCCAAGAGTTTACTATTGCAATTTAGTACTTCTAAGATCTAAAGATAGATCTATGAAGATCCTTCAATTTCATTGTCATACTATAAGGATCTAATCCTTTGTTCTGATTAAGAAATTAATGAGTCTATTTGGCAAGCTTATTGGATTAAGCACTAAAGTTATCATCACATGAATCTTCCAAAGATTATGTTTTACTATTTGCTTAATTCCAGGCTTAGGCCTAAGATGTTATTTTATCAAATAAAGTAACTTCTTAGTTTCCAGGACCATCCTGAAGTTTTATTCCCAATTTGAAAATTAAAGTCGTTTAAATACATTTCCACCCAGGATTATGTTTTAAACACTAATCTTTCAATTTTATTCTTGATTCTAATAGTCCAACTATTTTATCAACGATTTTAGGTACTATTGATTATAATGATTACTATAGTCTAACTATATAATCAACTATAATTTAATTGATAAATTCAATATATTGATTACTATAATCCAATTATAAAATCAACTATTAATTGAAATAGTTGGATACAGTCCAACTGTTTTATTAAAACAACAATAAATATTAGTCCAACTAATAAAAATTTATTTTGACGAAATATTTGAAATGAGCGCGTATGGCAAGTAACTAAACGAATATTGCAAATTAATACTTGCCTCCCACTATTTTTCGGCGAGCCTCTAACCCTATGTGGAGTACTCGGGAAACCTAGTTTCCTAGTGGGCTAGGATCCCGTTAAATACACACAATCTTGACTTTGGCCAACAAATTGTATGATAATTACTAGGTAGATCTCTAAGATCAATTGGATCCCATCCAATTCCTAGATCCAGTAGGTGGACATCCAAGTCCGAAACATATATCTTATATATGCCAATTATCCAATATATTGCCTAACCTTTTTTCGCTGAATCAATTAAGCCTTGGCTTTGGCACAACAACAACTTAATGATCCCAGTTAAGCGGAACCCATTGACCATGGAAAGCTTCGTAATCAATGTCGATGGACAAGAAGTGATCTTGACTTGGCCAACAATCACAACTTGGACAAGACACCAATATGGAACAAAGCCTTCGTGATTCAAAAACATCCTCGACGGACAAAGGTATTGACTTTGGCCAACAAACCAATGCTAGTCTTGGATCTTGAGTAAGAATCACTCAATGGAAGGAAAAACGCTTAATATGATGTTGAGGGTTTTTCGCGTGCAATTGGCAACCAATAATTATCTTTGTTAAGATCTCATCATCATACTCCTTAACATGCATTCTAAACACATAATAAGACGCGTAAGTAATAAATATAATAATGATATGCAGATGGATACTTAAAAACACATTGTTCCTAGAACAAATCTCTCCCTTTCCTCTCTCCTGCTAGTACAAGTATTACTTCTACCCGATTACATAACACTTCTAAAGAAACATCATTTACATTGAGGGGAATAGGTGAGAAGAGAAATACAAAGAGTAAGGAGGTAATAGCTGGACACGCAGGTCCAATTAATAAATTCTAAATTTATTACAACAATTTCTAAAATTGCCCCACCCATCTAATATCCATCCGATATACATTTTTCATGCATCGCAACCATGTATTCACATAAGCATGTTATCAATCAATCTAATCCAATTAATTAATCTGATAATTAACGACCATCCAATGTTCAAACAACGATTTGATTTTGCTCGAGTCAAACTCGTTTTGCGAATAAGTACTCAAAGTACGAATTCTTGAATTAAATTAAACTACAACATTAAATCCAATTTAATTTGTATTTAATACTAATTCACTATTTAATTCCAAATTAAATATTACATTTTATTAACAAACTTTACGACTTAGATTCTAAATCTAATCGTTACGGGTCTCAAAGCCCATTGTTAATTTAATTTAAAGTCCAATGGGATTTTAATTAATTTCTTAAGGCATGGACTTTTGGTCAATATAGGTCCAACCCAATAACCAAAGCCCATTTAAGGAATCACCCTTATTTGCCAAGAAACTAATTTAGGCCCATTAGGCCTAAATATTATTAAAGGTCCATTAAGTCATAATTGGACTTTATGGATATGGTTTTGGGCCCAATTGGATCCAACCAATTTAGCCTAAACCTAACTTGGTACAACCAAGCCCATTAAGCCCAATTACAACTTTTCAAGCCCAATTTCCAAAATAGGCCTAATTAATTAAATTACCAAATTCCAAATTTCATAACTTAATTAACCTAAGTGTATAGCCATAATTAATTACCCAAATTAACATTTCCAAAACACCAATTTCTACAATTAATTATGCTAATTAACATCAAAACATGTCCAACACATTTTAATCAAAAATCAAACCCATTTCCCATGCATTATAGTCTCGGCATTTTGGGTATTTTATGTCCAATTGAATCTTAAATTAACATTACCCAATTGTTTCAAGTCATCCAATGATCAAACAAACAAAAATTACCATGACTATTTAGGACATTATGATTCGGCCAAGCAAACCAATTGGGGAAAAATTGATCCAATCAATATTTCATGAAATTGATCATATCCAACTTCAGTTAAAAATCATTCAAGCATACTCAATCAAAGAATTTTATCAAATCATGCTCAAATTCAATTTACCCAATTTTAACCCTAAGTTCAAATTTCATGCTCAACTCGCTCTGATACCATTTTTGGGTTTCTACGGTCTAACCGGGATCGATTTAAGCAATGAAACAATATGCGAATACATCAAGGAGGTGCAGAATACTCACAATGATTGGTTGAGCGATGCGAGGAACAACAAAACTTCAAGCTTTTCTCCTCCAAGGCTCACGGCAGTGGCTGTTTTGTGCTCTTCAATTTTCGGCCATGGAAGGATCTCCAAGCTCCAAGCTTTCGAATGATGATTTCATGCTCACGGGTGCGGTTCCCTATCACCTTCGCAAGACTCCGGAAGTGTGGTAGCACTTGGTAATTTTTGCCACAAAAATCACCTAGCTTCTTCTCTTCATTCTCGGCTTTTACCAAAATGGAAGAAGAAAAATGGCCTTGAGGCCGTGAGAGAGAGAGAGAGGAATGAGAGAGTTAGATGTGTTAGGTTAAAATTGATTTCCAAAATCAATAATCACATATACCAAAATTTGTGAAATGGCTTTCAAAAAGTCAACAAATTTTTGGATGCAAAAATGCATTCAACAACCCACATCAACTATTCACATCACAAGTGACTTGACATCACATCACTCAAAGTGACAAGTGATTTGACGCTTGATGTGACTAGTGATTTGACGCTTGATGTGACTTGTGGGCCGCACTTGAGTTTGCAATGCGAGTGCGCCCGCAAACACTTCTGGGCTCGGGTTTGCTAATTCCAAATTAATGAATTTTTCGTTGCGTCGTAAATAAATAATTATGCCTAGCAAAATTACTATTCACGTCGCTAACGAATTAATTCTAAATTAACTCGTTCGCCCGAATTAAAATCTAATTTCAACTCCGCGTCGAAATCCAATTTCGTGTAATATATCGTATATATTTTTTTATCGATTAATTCCAAATTAATCGTTTTCTCTCTTTAATAAATATTTTATCCCAGATAAAATATCTCCGTAATTAATCCCAGATTAATTTTCTCTCTCATCATTAATTAATCCCAGATTAATAAAGTGCGAGTCATACGTCATCGGTGAATCTTCGGGAAGCGACCCATGAGATCCCCGGATATGTTGGCAGTAAATACGGTCGTCGGACTATCCGAACACGTAAGTACCTAGTACTACGTTTGTACCGATTTACAAGACAAGGTTGGCTTTTAGCAAAGCGCCATGCCTACCCAATTCTCCAGAAATATTCTTACTGGAATATGTGATCTATATCAGGCGTAGTATACGTAGTATTGCGTATTTCGATCCAGCATCGGATGTCACATGCAAGGCTTGGGGCTGGAAATGTGTCTGCCCCGTACGAAGCACATATCGGATCTCTGGTAACTAGTCTCTATAATCAGATAAACATGACCTAGTCATAATATCCCGATAGCTGCAGCGTATAAGAGAATCAGTTCCGTATCATACGTGATCATCATCTCCACTATTACTGGAGTGATACTTCCATCTCGACATCACACCCAATACACTACGATTCTCAATATACCCAGAAGAGGCGTACACAGAACCTGTTAAAGCCCTGGACGACCAAAACCAAAGTACACTGATTTTCTCAAGTATTAGCGGTGCAAGTCTCAGGTTAAGACCAAATACACCTACCCTGATTCGAACTTCTATAGACACATAGTAATACTACCAATGGAATTCCGAGGGGTCTATCCAGAGCGAAGCTGTTTTCCGTACCATCGGTAAAACACAACCTCCTACTACACTTGCATGAGTATCCTATACCTAAATATATGAGAACTATGCCGTTATGCTCCCACAACGCGCACAATTGTAATACTAGTCTATTCCGCATTATCGATGTCCAATCTCGATAATACTACGACTAGGGATATTTAATGATTAAACCTTTATGGATTGATACTGTCTCATATCATCTCAATCCAGGAACTAATCATATGGACCTTTCATCATTTATACATCTTGGTGATCTAATCACAAATGATAAAAGAGCAATTTCCTTTGTCACATAGTTAATTTGTACAACAACACCATGACACATATCATTATTAATTTATGGCGCCTTATTATGTTTTTAGAATGCATGTTTAAGGGTGTATGGTGAGACATAATCAAAGAAAATAAATTAGTTGCCAATTTATGAAAACACCCTCACATCAAATATTAAGCGTTTCCTTCCATTGAGTGGTTCTCTCTCAAGATCCAAGATTGGCTTTGATTTGTTAGCCAAAGTCAAGATCATTGTCCATAGCGGATGTGTTTGAACCATGAAAGCTTTGTTATACATCGCATGTCTTGGGCAGTTGTGATTTGTTGGCCAAAGTCAAGGTCCCTTCTGTTCATCGACGTGGATTATGAAGTTTTCCCACTGTCAATGGGTCGCTCTTAACTGGAATCATTAAACTTGTTGAGCCAAAGCCAAGGCTTAGTTGATTCAGAGGAAAATGTTAGGAAATATATTGGATATATGTTTTGGACTTGGAGGTCCACCTACCGGATCTAGGAATCGGATGGGATCCAATTGATCTTAGAGATCTACCTAGTTAAATCTTATACATCTTGTTGGCCAAAGTCAAGGTTGTGTATTATTTAACGGGATCCTAGCCCACTAGGATACTATGTTTCCCGAGTACTCAACAGAGGGTTAGAGGCTCGTCGAAAATTAGTGGGAGGCTTATATTAAATTTTTAATTTCGTTTAATACTCGCCAATACGCGCTCTTTTATTATTTATCGTCATTATAAATATTAGTTGGACTAATTATTTTATTGTTTTCTTTGAACAGTTAGACTGTACTCAAACACTACTCCACTTGTAGTTGGTTATATAGTTGGACTATAGTAACCATTACATTTTGAGTGTACCCGAAATCGTCGATTAGATAGTTGGACTATAGCAATCAAGATGGCTGGAAGAATTAACGTTAGGGACATTATCATGGGCGAGAATGTCTTTAACGACGCAAATTTTCCAGATTGGGAGATGAATCTCAGGATAGTCCTGGGAGCCGAGAAGTTGCTCTATGTCATAGAGAGATCTCTCAGGCCTGAGTCCGGACAAGAGCGGGCAGTTGATCATGAGCTTTGGAAAACTCATCGAGATGACAACTTTACTGCTCAGTCCGTCATGCTTGCTGCAATGACCACTCAATTTCATCGTCAGAACAAGGGATTGGATCCCTACCAAATGATGTTGAAATTGAAGGACCATTACATATCTAACCTTAGATCTCAGAAGTACGAATTGCAAAAGAAGCTTTTTTTTCTCGCGTATGTCAGAGGGTACATCTGCCGAACACTACGTGTCACAAATGATTACTGACATCGAACAACTAGGTCAGCTGGGCATTACCTTTGAGGCGAGACTTCTATAGATTTGATCTTATAGTCTCTGCCCGATTCTGGGGCGGGTTCATCGTGAACTATAATATGATGAACCAAGAGAAGACTCTTGGAGAATTGATGGCAATGCTAAAAGAGGCAGAGCCAGAGCTTCAAAAAGGCAAGAAGCGCGAGGCGCATCTTACTTCGACATCCAAGAAGGCCAAGGCTTGGCCGAAGGCTTCTGGGGGTGTGAAGAAGAAAAGAAAAAAGGGCAAGGGTAAATCATCACATTCTTCTAGGAAGACGAATGACATATCCCAAGACGTCTGCCTATATTGTGGAAAACGGGGTCACTGGAAGCGTGACTGCCGTAAGTACCAGGCGGACTTGAAGGAAGCGAGGGTGGGCAAGGCTCCAGCCTCATGTATGTTTGTTATTGAAATAAACATGCCCACTACTGGTTTTAAAAATTGGATTTTTGATTCTGGATGCGGTACTCACATATGTACTGATGTGCAGGATCTGTAGATTAGTGGGAGACTGGCTTCAGGAGAGATCGACCTTCGAGTTGGAAATGGGACGAGAGTCACCATTTTGGCCGTTGGCACCTATATTTTGAATCTGCCCTCGAGGCATGTACTTAACTTAGGGACTGTTATTTTGTACCTAGTTTGACTAAGAATATCATCTATGTATCTTGTTTAACCCGATGCAGGTATACCTTTGTATTCCGAAACACTAGGTGTTTTGTATATAAAGATGATGTTTTGATATGTACAACATATGTTAATAATGGTCTTTATTTTGAATATAAATGAATCTCAAACATATAACATGACAAACAAAAGGCTCAAAATGAGTAAAACAGATGAAACTTATATGTGGCATTATTGTTTGGGACACATTAACAAGACTCGTATATCCACACTTTCGAAGTGTGGATACTTGGATGAATTTGATCCTAATTCATATGATGTCTGCGAATCTTGTTTACCAGGTAAAATGCCTAAAACACCTTTTAGCGGTAAATGTGTACGTGCCACCGAACTGTTACCCTAGTTCATAGTGATGTTTGCGGGCCCATGTCTAGCCAGGCTAGAGGTGGATATGAATACTTCGTAACCTTTACAGATGATGCATCGCATTATGGTTATGTGTATCTCATGAAACACAAGTCGGAAACTTTTGAGAAATTCAAAGAGTTTCGACACGAAGTAGAAAAACAGATCGGCAAAAGTATTAAAACATTACGGTCGGACCGCAGTGGAGAATACTTAAGCAATGAGTTTCAAAATTACTTGAAAGAGTATGGTATTCTTTCACAGTGGACTCCTCCCGGAACACCTCAATTGAACGGTGTGTCCGAACGGAGAAACCAAACTTTGTTGGACATGGTAAGGTCAATAATGAGTCACACAGAGCTACCAATTTCCTTCTGGGGATACGCATTAAACAGTGCAATACTTATTTTGAATAAGGTTCCGACAAAGTCTGTTGGACAGACTCCATATGAAATATGGACAGGAAAGAAATCGGGTTTCTCATTCCTGAAGATTTGGGGATGCTGGGAATACGTTAAACGTTTGGATAGTACCAAAATAGAACCCAAATCGGATAAGTGCCTATTTGTAGGTTATCTTAGGGAAACCAAATGATATTACTTCTACAACCCATAAGATGACAAAATATTTGTTGCTCTCCATGCAGTTTTCCTAGAAAAGGAATTCATGAATGCAGTGGCAAGTGGGAAGAAAGTAGAACTCGATGAAAATCGGAGTGATACTGTTCCTAGTACCGACCCGCTCACATAACACGAAGAGTCCATCAGGGATGAGACCATTCCACAATCTTCTAATACATAAGAACCGCGTAGGTCGGAGAGAGTCAGAAAATAACCTGAGAGGTATGGGTTTCTGATCTCACCTCATGTAGATATTAATCTTATTAAGGAAGATGAACCAACTACAGATGAGGAAGAGATACAAGGTATCAACTCCGCTTTATGGCAGGATGCCATGAAGTCCTAAATGGATTCCGTGTATACCAACCAAGTTTGGACACTGGTTGATGCACCAGAAGGCATTAAGCTTATTGGTTGTAAATGGGTCTTCAAGAAGAAGACATACATGGATGGCAACATATAAACGTACAAAGCTAGGCTTGTAGCGAAAGGGTATCTTCAACAACATGGTGTCGATTACTATGAAACTTTTTCATCTGTTGCCATGATTAAATCCATTCAGATAATGTTTGCTATAGATGCATATTTCTATTATGAAATATGGCAGATGGACGTCAAAACCACTTTTCTTAACGGAAACCTTTTGGAGGATGTTTATATGCAACAACCTGATGGTTTTGTCGTACCAAGACATGCAAACGAGGTTTGCAAGTTAAACCGATCCATTTATGGATTAAAGCAAGCATCACGTACTTGGAACCAATGTTTTGATGAGATCATAAAAGAATATGGTTTCATTCCAAACGAAGATGATTCTTGTGTATATAAGAAGGTTATTGGGCGCGCACTGACATTCATTGTCCTATACGTTGATGATGTATTGCTTTTAGGCAATGACATTCCCATGCTACAATCTGTGAAAGCTTGGCTTTCATTAAAATTCTCCATGAAAGACCTGGGAGAAGCAGCTTTTATTCTAGGAATAAGGATCTATCGAGATAGATCTAGAAAGCTGCTCGCACTCTCCCAGAGCTTGTATATTGACTAAGTGTTGAACAGATTCAACATGGATCAGTCCAAGAGGGGGCTGCTTCCGGTGTCACATGTCGTCTTTCTATCTAAGGACATGTGTCATAAAACTAAAGATGAGACAGATGTAATGAGTCAGATCCCGTATGCTTCTGCAGTCGGATCGATCATGTATGCCATGATATGTACGCGACCTGGTGTCTCATATACTTTGAGCATGTGCAGTCGCTATCAGGCCGATCCACGTGATGGTCACTGGATTACTGTAAAGAACATCCTTAAGTATCTTAGATGAACTAATGATGCTTTTTAGTCTATGGAGAAGGAGAACTTGAGGTGACTGGGTACGCCGATGCAAGTTTCCAAACCGATAAAGATGACTGTAAGTCGTAATCTGGGTATATATTTTGTTTGAACAACGGAGAAGTGAGCTGGAAATAATCCAAGCAAGAGACTGTTGCTGATTCAACAACGGAAGCGGAATATATTGCTGCAGTTGAGGCAGCAAAAGAAGTAGTTTGGATCCGTAAATTCCTAATTGGATTAGGAGTAGTTCCGTTAGCAGCTGAGCCCGTACCTTTGTATTGTGACAATAACGTGGCTATAACACAGGCTAAGGAACCGCGGTCTTATCAACAATCCAAGCATGTACTTCGACGATTTCATCTGATTCGAGAGATCATACATCGTGGTGATGTGAAGATCGAGAAGATCGTATCAGATGACAACATTACAGATCCGCTAAAGAAGGCTATATCTCAATAAAAGTTTGAGCGATATGTACATAGTTCAGGTGTTAGATACTTGAGTTATTGGCTATGTGCCAAGTGGGAGATTGTTGGACAATTATGACCCATAACATCACTATTTGGAATAAACATTGTGTTTTTTTTACAAATTAACTATGTGACAAAAGGAAATTGTTATTTTATCATTATTGTAATTGAATTAATTGGATATATATATAATGATAAGAGTCCATATGGTTAAATCAGATTAATAAGATATGAGACAGTATTAATCCACAAACGATTTAATCATTAAATATCCATAGTCATAGTATTATCGAGACTGGACATCGATAATGCAGAATAGACTAGTATTGCACTTGTGCGCGTTATGGAAGCTTAACAACATAGTTCTCATATGTTTAAGTATTTGATACTTATGCAAGTGTGATAAGAGGTTCTGTTAGCCGTTGGACCGGGAACAGTTCGCTCTCGATAGACCTCTCAGAATCCCATTGGTAGTATGACTATGTGTCTATGGGAATCCGAATCAGGGTAGGTGTATGTGATCTTTAACCTGACACTTACGTCACTAGTACTTGCGACAATCGGTTTGCTTTGGTATTGGTCATCCGGAGCTTTAACAGGTTCTGTGTACGCCTGTACTGGGTTTACTGAGAATCATAGTGTATTGGATGTGATGTCAAGATGGGAGTATCACTTCAGTCATATGGAGATGGTGGTCACACATGATACAGTAATAATACTCTTAAAAGCTGAAGCTATCGGGAAAGTATGACTAGGTCATGACTTTCCGATTACAGAGACTAGTTACTCGTGATCCGATATATGCTTCGTACGGGGTAGACACAAAGTCAGCCCCGGGCCTAACATGTGACATCCGATACTGGATCGTATTACTCATTATAATAGTATTACTACGCCTGATATAGATAATATTTCTCCGCAGATATTTCTAGGGAATTGGGTAGGCACGGTGCTTTGCTAGAAGCCAACCATGTCTTGTAAATCGGAGAGAATGTGGTACGGGGTACGCACATGTCGGATAGTCTGACAACCGGATTTACTGCCAACATATCCAGGAATCTCTTGGGTCGCTTCTCAAAGATTTACCAATGACATTTGACTCGATTAGAAATAATCTGAGATTAATTATAAGAGAGAAAATTAATCTGGGATTAATTGCGGCAAGAATTAATCTGGGATTAAATTCGTACAGAAGAGAGAACACGATTAATTTAGAATTAATCGGTAAAATAAATTTAATAATTAAATTAGATTTTTCTATTTAATTTATTTATTTGGGCTAAAATAATATATCAGATATATTAATTGAAATTGGATTTCAATACGAAATTAAAATTGGATTTTAATTCGAGCCAATGAATTAATTTGGAATTAATTCGTAAGCGACTTTCGTAATAATTTTACGAGGCATCATTATTTAATTAAATTGGATTTAATTATTTAGCGACGGAAAATTCGTTTAGTCGGATTAAACGAACCCGGGCCCAAAGTCTAGTTGTGTGAGCCAACTTGAATTTTGAATTTAAAGTGGTGAGACCCACTTCACTCACATCACTTGTCAAATGTGATGGTGGTAGTTGGCAAAATTTATTGAAACCATTTTGCTTTTCACCAACCTTGTTTTGCTTTTTGGAAACGAATACACACAACTACTTGGTTTTGGAAAACAATACACACAACAATTTGGTTTTTGAAACACAAGTCAAAAGTTAACAAAAACACATTATCTCTTTGTTCTCTCCCTCCTTGGCCGAACCTAGCTCCCTATTGTTCTTGAATTTTTGTTGCAAAAATTCATCAAGCTAGCACTTTGTGAGTTGATTTAAGGTGATAGGGAAACTAGCCCAAGAGTTTAGAACTCATCTTCAAGCTTGGAGCTTCCATCATCCAAGAAATTTTTTGAAAATTCTCAACCGATCAATGTAAGTTTTTTCCGCAAACTTTATCGTTTATTCACACACAAATCATCTTAGTGATCTTGTGGTATGTGTAAGAAACTAACAACATATTGTTAGAAATAGATAGATATCATATGAGTAAAAGTGATGATATGATTTCATATATCGTCACACTCATTAACATGTTACAAGAGTCGATTTGATAACTTGAGTGATCCGTCATCTCGAGCATGACTTTCCAAAAGTTTGAATGACTGGCCGACCAAACTAGCAAACTGCTTTGCTGTGAGCTATAAAATCTAGTAAGTACTTATACTCGTACCATAAAAGGTAAAAATAAATCTTGAAAATAATACATAACTATATATATATAGGTTTGCTAGAAACCATTAAAATATTGTGCGAATATGCATGGACGTAGATAATAGTATAATCATCAGAAAACGACACAGATATACCAATTTAGAACTTCAAAAATGTAATTGAACTTATACTGAAAATGTTTCAAACTTTATACTATTAATTACACTCTTCATATTCAAAGTCCTCTGAAATATTTACATATACTGATCTAGAAACTGAATTCGTATGTATACATAATACAAAACTGAAACTTAAAAAATATGTGATCGATAACTGTAATATCCAAATCATTTGGATTATTAAGTTAAACTATTTTATCATTTATCAGAAAATGAAAAATATTTAAAATATCATCAAATCGGAGAATTTAGAGCTTTCTTTAGTAATAACACATTTTTTTCTACACATAACGGTAACATGTCCTCTTATGCACATAAATAAACACTTTCAAATGTGAGAAATGTAGAACTCATACATATAATCTTCAGAAATACATAAATCTATTTTCATATTTTATACATAAATCACCTATCATGTACTTTCATTTCAGAAGCTCGACAATATCACTTACTTCTTATATCAGAAACATATTTATATATGAAAAAATATAAATTTACTTGTCTCATTTAACCTTGGGAACTTAACCTTCTATATACATGAAACTAAAACTTTCTCAACTTACCAACATCTACAACTCACAATTCTTACTCATACATTAGACATATATCATAACTCATATCAAATCTGGAAACACATCTCAAGTACACTCATAAATCATAATGATAAACTAAATTCATGTTTTCCGAAATTGAATATATATACTTACACACACACATATATCAGAACTTAACAATAAATAATACTTCAGGTAGTCATTGTATAAGGTACTTACCTGGCTTCACGAATACTGCTGATCATAGCTAGATCTATCAAAACAAATGGCGAAATACGGTTAGCGTCATCGTTTTATAGAATTTCTGACTTGACTTTTATAAATTTTCGGACCTTCTAGAAACACCCAAATCAAGTCTGATTTCAACGATTTCAGTTTCATTACTCTTAGAATATCATACATTAAAAATCCATAGCATCAGATTCATTTTTCAGCTTAAAAAAAAAAAGTCATTCGAAAAGTATGAAAACGTTACCAACGTATCAAGAACCTTTCAGATCTTTTATTTTTCTCCCCAAACAATTATAATGTCCTTAATACATCATTATACACTGTTATAAATCAACCAATTAGCTTAAATCCTCAAATTATGTATTTTTGAAAAATCTTTTAAAAATGTTTCCGAAAACGCTACGGAATGATCCTGAACCCTCTGAACCTTTCCAAAATCATTCAAATATCATTATATTACCATAACTAACGCATATATATATATCATTATATTTACATAGGTATTGAAATACACGAAACAAGAACTTACTAGAAAAATTTTACATCATCGCGGAAGGATCCTAAATATTCCAATTTCGCTCAAACTTAATCTATTACACATTATTTCCATTCATTTATAATTAACTCAATTCAAAGAAATTCAATCTCAAAAAAAAAAATAAAGTATCCACACATATTCGATACGTATGCGATTACACCCAAAATAATAAATTTTTATTAGGACAGCTTACCAAGCTTTCGAGGGTACCAATAAGCTCGAAATGCATTCACGAATCTTCTGGAGGTGTCAGAATTGGAATTAGAGTAACTGAGCTCTTTGGTCACTGTTCGAAACTTGGTTTTACCTCGTTTTAAGTGAAATTGGCTCTGATTAGCAAAAGCACCACCTCACCCTCATAATTTTCATCAAGGGCTTCGATTTAATTTGTGACTCGTTCCATGAGGTCGAGAAATAGAGTCGGATCCGAATCGAAAGCCGCATAATTTTCATCAATTTTCCCATCGATTCCAGCTACCACAGGCCAGCCACTGGCCACCAACTGATGTAGGGTGGAAGGAAAAAGCTGTCGGTACAGTCACGCCTGGACTGCAATGGCAGGAAGGCTGGCAGTTAGCCATTCACCCCTTCACGCGCCGTCCTTGTTCAAGATGAGTATTTGGGCCATTTTTCAATTAGGAGAAACTTTTGGGTTTATATAATAAATTTTAGGTCCCCGTGAAATTATAAAAATGTCCGTAGCACTGAATTGTTTCGGTAATTCACATTTTTGTGGCTATTCTGATGAAAATTTCAAAAAGTATTTAACAAAAAAAATTTCGTCTCAGAAAAATGAGTCCAATGATTTATAAATCAGCTCAATCCGAGTTTGTTTTCTATTTTGTGATTGAAACAACAAAATTTCCTCACATATAAAATATATAAAAATTCGCGAATCCATTCTCGAAATCACACGCTTTCCATTGCAATGAAACTCTACTTTAAAATGTTCCGACCTATTTTTGAACACTTAAATTCTTATTTTCCAATATCATTTCGTTCTGAGACTTTACTTCGATCCGGGAACCTTCCATAAATATTTTGAAAATTAGGTTATTACAAAGCCAGTCTTTGCACACAACTAGGCTTATGATTATTCTGATTGTACATGCCTTCACCCCAGGGCTAAATGTCTCTTTGAAGTCAAGTCTATATGTCTGGAGAAACTCTTTGGCTACAGGTCTAGCCTTGTACTTGTTCAGTGAACCATTTGGATTTAGCTTAACCAAGTATATCCATTTATTTCCATAAGTGTAATGTTTGGTTCATGGGGAATTAGAGTCTAGGTTTTATTGTTGATTAAAGCATTATATTCTACTTCCATGGAACTTCTCCACTTGGGATCACTGAAGGCTTCTGTGGCAGTTCTTGGTGATTTAGTATGGTTTTCACTGATGGCTTGATAGTTTTTTTTTTTTAATTTAAGTATGTCTACATAGCATTTGTGTACGCTACTAATTCCTAATAGAACACATTTGTTGGATGAAGATCAAATTTGTGTTTGTTGTATGGTCTCAGGTATGGATAAACTTACAACCAAAATCTTTGATAGTAGAGTAATTTCGTTTTATAGAGTATAGAAGTTCAAATTAATGGTGTCTTATTTTTCAGAGTTAGTAAGGTGAGTTTGTTTATCACAAAGGTGGCTACACAAAATGCTTCCCACCAATATTTGAAGGACATTTTTACAAGGTGTCTGTTTGTTCTCTCTACCTTTACATTTTGTTCATGATTGTAAGAGCATGATTATCTTAGTGAGATACATTCTCTTAACAAATATGGCTCAAAGGGCTTACAGTCTCCTCCAATATCACAATGTATAGCCTTTATTTTCTTATAAAGTTTTTTTTTTCTATTTGCTATTTAAAGTTGAGGAAAGTTTTGTTAGTGTCCTATACATGCCAATGATCTCTAAATCATGATTTGTGTGTGAATAATCAAGTAAAGTTTGCAGAAAGAACTTACATTGATCGGTTATGAAATTCGAAATTTCCAACGGATGTAGAAGATCCAAGCTCTCCTTTTGAGTTCCAAACTCTTGGGTGAGTTTCCCTATCACCTTTCTTTGACTCCCAAAGTGCTAGCATTGTCCAAAAATTGAAACAAAATTTTCTCTCCAAGAGAAAGGAAGAATCGACAATGAGAAAGGTGAGGGAGAGAGTGAATAGTTGCTTTCCAAAATTGTGTGTGTTGTGTGTTAAAAGTTGTAATAAATACTAGCCAACTACATCCATCACTAATAGTGACATGTGATGTAAGTTGTGGGTCCCACCCATTTATGAATTCCAAATTCAAGTTGGCTTACACAACACATTTTGGGCCCGGTTCATTTAATTCGACTAAACGAATTTTCCGTCGTTAAATAATTAAATCCAATTTATTTAAATAATAATGCCTAGCAAAATTATCACGAAAGTCTTTTACGAATTAATTCCAAATTAATTCGTTCGCTTGAATTAAAATCCAATTTTAATTCCGTAATTTAATCCAATTTCAATTAATATATCCGTATTTTATTTTAGCCCAATTGAATAAATTAAATAGTAAAATCCAATTTAACTATTACATTTACTTTGCCGATTAATTCCAAATGAATCGCTTTCTCTCTTATAGATGAATTAATCCCAGAATAATTCTTACCGTAATTAATCCCATATTAATTTTCTTTTTCATAATTAATCCCAGATTAATTCTGTTCGAGTCAAATATCATCGGTGAATCTTTGGGAAGCGACCCAAGAGATTCCTGGATATGTTGGCAGTAAATACGGTTGTCGGACCATCCAAACACGTGCGTACCCCGTACCACGTTCTCACCAATTTACAAGACATGGTTGACTTCTAGCAAAACACCGTGCCTACCCAATTCTCCAGAAATATATTCAACATGGAATATATAATCTGTATCAGGCGTAGTATACAATGTATTGCGTAATACGATCCAGTATCGAATGTCACATGCTAGGCCTAGGGCTGGAATTGTGTCTCCCCCGTATGAAGCATATATCGGATCACTAGCAACTAGTCTCTTTAATCGGATAATCATGACCTAGTCATACTATCCCGATAGCTGCAGCATTTAAGAGTACTAGTTCTGTATCCCTGTGTGATCATCATCTCCATATGACTGAAGTGATACTTCCATCTTGACATCACACCTAATACACTACGATTCTCAGTATACCAATAAGAGGCGTACACAGAACCTGTTAAAGCTCCGGATGACCAAAACCAAAGTATACTGATTGTCGCAAGTATTAGCGATGCAAGTCTCAGGTTAAGACCACATACACCTACCTTGATTCAGATTCCCATAGACACATAGTCATACTACCAATGGGATTCTGAAGGGTCTATCCAGAACGAAGCTGTTCCCAGTCCAACGGCTAACAGAACCTCCTATCACACTTGCATAAGTATCAAATACTTAAATATATGAGAACTATGCCTTTAAGCTTCCATAACGCGCACACGTGTAATACTAGCCTATTCCGCATTATCGATGTCCAGTTTCGATAATACTACGACTAGGGATATTTAATGATTAAACCTTTATTAATCCGGTACTAATCATATGGACTTTTATCATTTATATATCCAAGTAATCCAATTATAAAATGATAAAAGAGCAATTTCCTTTGTCACATAGTTAATTTGTATAAAAACACCATGTCTTTTACAAATAGTGATGCTATGGGTCATAATTTGTCCAACAATCTCCCAATTGGCTTATAGCCAATCGCTCAAGTGTCCAACACCTGAACTATGTATGGGTCGCTCATACTTTTGCTGAGAAATAGCTGTCGTCAGCGGATCTGCAAGGTTATCATCTGAAACGATCTTTTCGATCTTGAGATCACCACGATGTGTGATCTCACGAATCAGATGAAATCGTCGAAGTACATAATTGGATCATTGATGAGACTGTAATTCCTTAGCCTGTGCTGTAGCCCAGCTAAGCTGCTAACAGAACTACTCCTAATCCAATTAGGAATTTTATAGATCCAAAATGCTTCTTTTGCTGCCTCAGCCGCAGCAATGTATTCCGCTTTTGTTATTAAATCAGCAACCGTATCTTGCTTGGAAGATTTCCAGCTCACTGTTCCATTGTTCAAACAAAATATATACCCTTATTGCGACTTATATTCATCTTTATCGGTTTGGAAACTTACATCGGTGAACCCATTCACCTCAAATTTTCCTTCTCCATAGACTAAGAATGCATCCTTAGTTCATCTAAGATACTCAATGATGTTCTTTACATCAATCCAGTGACCATCATATGGATCGGCATGATTAGAACTGCATATGCTCAAAGCATATGAGACACCAGGTCGCATACATATAATGGCATACATGATCAATCCGACTGCTTAAGCGAACGAGATCCGATTTATTGAATCTCTCTCATCTTGAGTTTTAGGACACATGTCCTTAGATAGAGAGACGCTATGTGACACTAGAAGCAGCCCTCTCTGGGGTGATCCATATTGAATCTCTTCAACACTTTGTCAATCTACGAGTTCTCAGAGAGTGCCAACAACTTTTAGATCTCATTAAAATATTGATTCCAAAAACGCAATGCTTGCTTCAATCCATAAATGGATTTATTTAACTTGCAAACCTTGTTTGCATGTTTTGGCATGAAAAAACCGTCAGGCTGTTGTATATAAACATCATCCAAAAGGTTTCCGTTAAGGAAAATGGTTTTGACGTCTATATGTCATATTTCATAATCGAAATATGCAGCAATAGCAAGCATTATCCGAATGGATTTAATCATGGCAATGGGTAAAAGGTTTTGTCGTAATCAACACCATGTTGATGACGATACCCTTTCGTTACAAGCCTAGCTTTGTACGTTTGTATGTTGCCATCCATGTCTATCTTCACCATGAAGACCCATTTGCTACCAATAGGCACAATGCCTTCTGGTACATCAACCAGTGTCCAAACTTGGTTGTATACATTGAATCCATTTCAGACTTTATGGCACATTGCTATAAAGCGGAGTCGATACCTTGTATCGCTTCCTCATACATAGCCAGTTCATCTTCCTCAATAAGATTGATATCTACATGAGGTGAGATCAGAAACCCATACCTCTCAGGTTATTTTCTGACTCTCTCCGACCTACGCGGTTCTTGTGTATTAGAAGATTGTGGAGCAGTCTCATCTCTGATGGACTGTTCGTGTTCCGTGAGGGAGTCGGTGCCAGGAACAGTATCACTCTGATTTTCATCGAGTTTTACTTTCCTCCCACTTACCACTGCATTTAGGAATTCCTCTAAGGAAAACCGCATGGAGAGCAACAAATATTTTGTTCTCTTATAGGTTGTGGAAATAATATCCTTTGATTTCCCTAGGATAACCAATTACAAATAGGTATTTATCCGATTTGGGTTGTAGTTTGGTACCATCCAAACGTTTAACGTATGTCCAGTATTCCCAAATCTTCAGGAATGAGAAACCCAATTTATCTGAGTCTACAATAGGCTCCATAAGCTTATATGTCAAACTGTGATCTTAGCAGAATACGAACTTTAGGGCCATTCTAGAATAAACTTCTTCAAACAAAGAAATCACGACGGATCTTTCATTCGAAGAAATCACTTAAGAACGCCACTTTGCATTCTTTAGCCAAAATACAGTTTAATATCAATATTAACCAACGGATCCTTAATTGTTCAATTAGTGCGACTAGAGACAAGTTTTCTCAGAATCTACAATAGACTACTAAGCATAACTTTCTCATCGTCATACTATAAATGTCAAACCCTTACAAGCTCACTTCGCTTTCGCTGCGCAAATAATTTGCACATTTTATGAACAATTCATAACGAAAGCCTAATCAAGTTCAAAACTTGATCGTAGTAAGCCATGAACAATCTTAGATCTATGGTTCAATGCTAACTTCCGAAATCGATATCAAATATCGCTTCTACTATAAGTTACAAGATAATTTTCTTCAATAAGAAAACAACAGAATCATTAAGTATCAAATACTTTATAAATGATTCTGACATCCTATTGAACTTATACGGAAGATTATTAAGGGTCATTTCATCTAATTAATTATATAATTCTATTACAATTTATCATACTCACATTTGATTTCAATGAGTCAAATCTTTTCTGCAATCCTCAACATCTAATGTCAACCACCAAGTAACAAAACAATTTTATTACTCAGAATCATAGAAAAGATATTCTATCAAATAGAATACAATATTCCATTAAATAGTATAAATGATAATCTTTTCACCCGTAACGTCAAGGCACAAATACTTTGAATTATATAACCATTATACAAAAGAAAATTTCAAATCTCAAACTTTTCAAGATTTGAATTTTCTACCTATACACATCATATATGTAATTGTAGAAACTAATGGAACCTAAATTAAAGAGATGAATTAGTGTTACTGGAGCATAACCCTAAGAGTATTGAAAAATAATTCGGTAACACTCAATATCAACGAATCAAATCATATAAGATTCAATTACTCCCACTCGTCAATTCCATCAAAATGGAATCGTGGAAGTTTAATATTGAGTAAGAATCACATTCATTAAATAACTTTAGAACTAATTGCCTTAAATTCATATGTTCGATCATATCAAACATCTTTGAACAATTCAAAGACTAACTATGAATTTTACAAATATAGTTTTCAACACTACAAATAGAATATCATTGAACCATTCAAAATATTCTATCTGTGTTTCATTAGAAACATATTGAAAGTTCTCAAACCATTCAAGACATTCAACATGTTCTTTATTAGAAACACGTAACTAAGTCATGACAAATCATTAACTAAGTTACGGAGTATAGAAAACTATCTAAGGCAATTATTAATTCATTAAACCACATACATCCAATGTATTAGTTTAATAAATCTTGCAGTCCAATGACGATCATTGGTTAAATGAGATTTAATCACATCCTTAATATAATATTCATTAAATGGATAAGGATATGTGGTGTGATCTCATATCAGACCATCCTTTACCATAAGGAATAAACATATAATATTTTTGTGATAAAAAAACTCATAAAGTATAGTTCTAAGTTATTAAGTTAACCGAACATTTTCTTAATGTTTATCTTTTCATTAATGACACTACTAGTCATATTAAAATATGTAACAACTGTTTATACAGAACAAGTAACTATCCAATAGTCATAAGTTCTGATATCAAATATCAAAACAGTTATTAAATATTATTGTAAATAACTGGACAGGAGATCCGGTATCCAATACCTACAATGTCGTATTTATGAATCGATATTCAGTATACACAACTATACACATATACTTTCTTTAGCTTTATAATTTGCGTTCAATTCTTCACAGCAATTGCAAATAATCGATTAGCAAATTGTGTCAGACACGTGACTTCTAAAAGTCACTAAAGCCAAGAAACGTCATTATAAGATAAACAAATACTAATGGAGTTTTCTTAATGCCAGTCAAGAATCTCGAGACATGAAATGATTCGTGTCAATTCTTACTGCATAAGAAACTATTCTTATTAGATAGTTATATCCTAAAATAGATATCCATTTAGATTACCTATCGTGACTTAGTAACTAAGTCACAAACCATCTTGTTTTTCAAGAAAATCGGAACAACAATTCCCGATGGGTTCAACTAATCTAACAATATCTAAAACTACTGTCTTTCTAGAACCTATTCTAGAATTACGCAACCATAAGTAAAGTCAGAAAACCTATTCAAGTAATAAGCATGCAGTGAATTAGAAGTACAATTCTATAAACAATATAGAATATAAGGAAAACGAAAGCAGTAAATTCCAAAATATTACACACTGCTTAAGTTATGGATTTTAAACTCAGTAGTGTCTCCCACTACTTTACATAATACCGTAATCCCCAACGGACAACAAGAATTCAATAATTAAATCGAATTACATAGTGAGAGTATGATCTCATGAATATATTTTGACTCACAGCTTTGGCACGATCTCGCATACATATATTCATTAGGTAGACAACTCTTTTTGAATCACTCACCAATGACTCCTGGTTTTGGTCCTGACCGTTTCTTGTTATGATAGCTTTGGCACGTTCACAAGGAGGCGTATCAAGGCTTCACTTGTCAATGTCAAACTCAAGCTACCGATGTAGTCATGACAGCTTTGGCATGTTCAGGATTTCCGCTTTCACTTGAATTTGTCCAGTATCAATATACAACCGGTATGGATAATAATTTTATAACCTACACCCTCACAGTTTTGGCACGATCTTGGATGCAGTTATAGAAAGATACCCATAAACCATACTGACAAGACGGACCAATAAACATGTATCCAATACACGTCGCTTTACAGCCTTATTTCTGAGCGGGGATTTTCCTCAGGAAGCTATATTCTACATAAAATACAGAATCTTAATCTAAATCATTTTCTAAATAATTGAATTCTACCTATAGAAAACATAACTTAATTTAACAATTAAATTTCCGTTACATTTTCGTTAATGTAGAACCGAAAAGTAAAGAAACATATTTAGATTACATGCATGTGCGAACATTAAAATTGGATTAAATATCATATATCAAGCATGAATAATGTAAGGATAAAGCATCAGACCCGCTTTGATACCATTTTTGTTGAGGTTTTGGGAGATCGGCGCAGTGGAAGCGTGGTTCGGGCGAAATCCTATTTAAAAACTTTTTTTAAAAAATATCGAATAAATTATTCAATATCTAATATGAATAATTTATTCATATTTCACCTATACCTATTTATTCAATATCAAATATCAACATAAATAAAGTTGAAACGTCGCGAAACTTTTACGAAAATCATTTTTCCGTAAAATGACGCAAAACGTGTTTTTGACTGAACCGACCACCCGACACTTATGAAGACTGCCCAGGTCAGCCCCAATAGTGTCCGGGCAGTTCATGGGCTGCCTGAATAGTGACAGATTCACTGTTTGGACAGCAGTCACCTTGTTGGCTCAAAAGTCACCCGGTAACGCCGTTTTTGGCTGTTTTCACTTATTTCAACTCCAAAACACTTTCCGGAAATTGTTCCAACTCCCAAAACACATCCATTACATTCATACGACATCATATGCGTCACATAATTTCCAGTTTTGCAGAATCTGATCCAGAAACCAAAAATTCAAATTTTCATTCTTTAAATCCAAATTTTCAAGATTAATCTAATTAATCATAACACCAATCAAAGTCACCACATATGAACAACCCAAGAATAATTCTAGGTGTCACAAGAGTGGTCATAACACTCTAGAATAGCAACTCATCAACAATTGATTAATTTTGATACAAATTACACTAATTTCATCTAAATACTTCCTCACACATGCATTTCACTTCCATCTACTTCATCCACAAACAAAAGCCCCAAAAATCATAATCAAAGGAACCCTAGAACCCTTCTAACATTTTAAGAAATCAGAAACTAAATTTCTAAGCTTAGGGTTATGGTAGATTACCTTTAATCCTCCAATTCCTTAGCATTTTTCTTGAATTTTCCTTTGATTATTCATGGATTCTTCAAGCAAAGTTTAAACCTATTTTTTTTGAGCTTGGACGTTCATGGAGTAAGTCAAAATGAAGAAGAAAACAATTCAACTTCCCCTTTTTAAAATGGAATAACCGACTATGAGGGGCATTTTTGTCCTTTTTGTTGATTTAAATCAATTAAATCAATAAATTAATTATTAAGCCTTAATTTTGGCAAATCAAATTTGGACAAATTTATCTTAATAAATGCATGCCATATAAACCAATAATAATTGGACAAAAATCATAACATTTATGAACATGTTTAATTAATTAATCATTTAAATATTTAACAATTAAATATTCAAATAATCAATTAATATAATTATTATTGTATATGTATTTTTATTTCCAATAAATAACAAATACATATATTTATGGCATGTGTCAAAATCTCATTTGACGAATAATTAATGTGTATATAATATAATTATGTATCAAATACAAATACACAATAATTATTATCGGACAAAATCCTTTAATGCATGTGTTATCGTTTAACCGATTAAACGATTTGAATTAACTCATTTAATCCGGTGAAGTATTATAAATAATCTGTATTATTCATATCGAGTTGCCCAAGTGCTCAACGAGTACACTTCATATTGTGGGACTCTCTAAGTTTAGGTTTATCCGTCATGAAATCCAATTTTGTGTCCATAATTCACCCACTCATGAATTATGACGACCACATATAATCTCGCTAAACTATGCAAGCCGAGGTCATTGCATACGTATAATCCCTCCGTCACAGGCTATCCGTATTATACCTGGGATATAGATAACAAAGTCAAATCTGTTCGGTATAATACAGTCGACTTTAAATTTACAATCTCTAAATAACGCTAGGAACGATTTTTGAAGTTATACCACGGCCATGAATTTATAAGATCGTAAACACATGTGGATGCCTATGCCCTATACACAGAACTGACGGATCCTCTCTTGATACGCACTGGATATCATGAGCATCAGTCCACACCCAAAGAACATGTGGAGGTCTGATCATGAATAGATCGTTGATGTGACTGCCATCAAAGTGTGGAGGATAACTCATATATCCCATTGTGGTATCTCAAGTCAGAGGACCATTATTCTCGCTCAACTCGTGAAGATTCCTATTGACGTTGGTGTACCATCTATTAGGAAACCTTCAGTGAGTCATTCAGTGTCTTATCAAATAAACACCTACATGTCTATACGAGTCTCCTGAGACTCATGGTTCACTGGGATAAATCATCGGACCAAGTCACGATATACGACATATACTGGTCTCAGCGGATTTTACTAACCGACCCGTGTTAGTAAATCTTGACCAGGAACTTTATTTAAGGATATATATCTTATAGTGCGCTTCCCATTGTCAATTACAAACTACGTTGTAACTGCATACTATATTATAAATCCTAGGGTCTTTGTCTAATATAGACGTATCACTGAACCAGATTTAGTTTCGATCTAATCGTCATTAGATAAAATAAGTGTATAAAAGACAAGAGTGCTACCATTAAATTAAGTAATATTATGGAAAATAGAATTGCTCGTATTTATGAATCGGACATAAATACGATCCGGATTGGCACTCTGAGGACCAACCCTAACATATTTTTCCAAATTCAGACCAGAAATAGGTAAAAAAACATAAGTCAAAATTCGGATGAATAGTGATTTCGGGTCCAATTGGAAGATTCTCAAACTTTCCACTCATTTCCACATTTTTCTCAAATTATCCAAATACCTAAAAAGCGATAGTATATAAAGGAGACACTCTTCACAAAATCACAATTTGAAACAAAAAATGAAAGAAGAAAACGTAGAAGATGGAAGGAAGAAGAGAAAAAAAAAATAAGAGAAAGAAGGGGAAGAAGATGTTGGACAATTATGACCCATAACATCAATATTTGTAAAAGACATTGTGGTTTTTGTATAAATTAACTATGTGACCAAGGAAATTGCCATTTTATCATTTTGTAATTAGATTACTTGAATATATAAATGATAAAAGTCCTTATGATTAGTTCCGGATTATAAGATATGAGACAGTATCAATCCACTAAAGGTTTAATCATTAAATATCCCTAGTCGTAGTATTATCGAGAATGGACATCGATAATGCGGAATAGGCTAGTATTACACTTGTGCGCGTTATGGAAGCTTAACGACATAGTTCTCATATATTTAAGTATTTGATACTTATGCAAGTGTGATAGGAGGTTCTGTTAGCCGTTGGACCGGGAACAGCTTCGCTCTGGATAGACCCCTCAGAATCCCATTGGTAGTATGACTATGTGTCTATGGGAATCTGAATCAGGGTAAGTGTATGTGGTCTTAACCTGAGACTTACATCGCTAATACTTGCGACAATCAGTATACTTTGGTTTTGGTCGTCCGGAGCTTTAACAGGTTCTGTGTACGCCTCTTCTGGGTTTATTGAGAATCGTAGTGTATTGGGTGTGATGTCAAGATGGAAGTATCACTTCAGTCATATGGAGATGATGATCACGCAGGGATACAGAACTGATACTCTATTATGTTGTAACTATCGGGATAATATGACAAGGTCATGATTATCCGATTAAAGAGACTAGTTACTAGTGATCCGATATATGCTTCGTACGGGAAAGAAACTATTACAGCCTCAGGCCTAGCATGTGACATCCGATACTGGATCGTAATACGCAATACTTTGTATACTACGCCTGATATAGATTATGTATTCCTTAAAATAATATTTCTGGAGAATTGAGTAGGCACGATGCTTTGCTAGAAGCCAACCATGTCTTGTAAATCGGTAAGAATGTAGTACTAGGTGCGCACAAATTCGGTTAGTCCAATGACCAGATTTACTGCCCAACATATCCAGGGATCTCATGGTTCGCTTCCCGAAGATTCACCGATGACGTTTGTCTCGAACAAAATTAATCTGGGATTAATTATAGAGAGAGAAAATTAATCTGGGATTAATTACGGCAATAATTTATCTAGGATAAAATTCGAATAGAAGAGAGAGAATGATTAATTTGGAATTAATCGATTAAATAATATATTCGATATATTAATTGAAATTAGATTTCAACGCGGAATTAAAATTAGATTTTAATTCGGACGAATGAATTAATTTAGAATTAATTCACGAGCGACTTTCGTAATAATTTTGCGAGACATTATTATTTAATTAAATTTGATTTAATTAAGTCGCAACAGACATTTCGTTAATTCAGAATTAACGAACCCGAGCCCGAAATGTGTTTAGCGGGCCCACTCGAATTTTGAATTTAAAGTGGGGCCCACCTAATCACATCTCTAGTCAACTATTTACTTTATGGTGATAGAAGTTAGTGAGGATTTGGTTGGTAACTTGTAAGTTATACAAGTTTGACTTGTGATAGACTTTTACCAACTTGACTTTTGTAAATGTTTTTAGATTTTTGAAATCAAATATACAAAAAACAAAATCAAAACACATTACACTCTCTCATTCCTCACAATTGTCGATTGCACTTTCCCTCTCTCACTCTCCATTGGCATTGAACCTAATGTTCATAGTTCATATTTTTCCTTCAAAAATTCTTGCTTGCTAGCATAACAAATGAGTCTACAAAGGTGATAGGGACACTTACCCTAGAGTTTGGAATTCAAAGGAAGGCTTGGAGCACTTCTTAAAGGTAAAATTTTTGAAATCACTACATCCTACTTGTCGATCATTGTAAGTATTTTTCAGCAAACTTACCTTGATTATTCACAAAATTTCATGTCTTATTAAATCCTTGGCATGTTCTAGGAACCCAACAGAAGAAAGGAAGAAGAAGAAGAAAGATGAAGGAAAAGGAGAAAGATGAGACAAGTTAAGCATGACATCCTTGGAAAATGGGGGAATTCACAAGAAAAGAAGGTAAGCAAACTTGACCCAAAATTTAAGTTAATGGATTTTAGAAGATTGATGATAAAATAGAAATACTAGCATGCTAAGGATTGTTTATTATTGATTAGTATGTAAAGAAATGGGTTATAGCTTAAAGTACCCAAATTGATGAATTCTAGGGGTTAAATTAAGAGAGAGATGATGTGATTAATGAGTATTGAGGACGTTAACTTGGATTATAATGTGCGAAGTTGATGTATGATAATGTATTGTGTATTGGTTTTAATATGGAAGTTTTGGTATAAAGTGTAACTTGATGTTTTGTGCATTGGATGACCTTAGAGAAGCAAAATAGAATCTTGGAAAACCAGGTCGCGTCACGATGCTGAAGAGCCGTGCGTCGCGACGCGCAAGAGGAAAATTGTTGCACGCTTCTGGACGCCGCACGTAGCGATGCACAAGGAATTACGTCGCGACGCATGACATAAATTTTGCCTAAACGATTCTCAATCATCTCAGTTCCACCCATACATGTTAGAGGCCGTCTTATATGTCTCAAATTAGTTTGTATACATACTTTACATCAAGACACAAACATGATAAGCCTTGTAGATAAAACATATCGATGTATTAATAAGCTTAGCCAAGTTCGAAGCTCATTCTATTACGAATATACTAATCGAGTTTCTGATCGTAGATCATTCACAGGAACCACAATCTTCTTCGATAAATGGATTCAGTGCCAGCCAATTCCTAATACAGTGAGCGGACCTCTTTTCTCAAACTGATTTCATTTAATAGTTTTAATAACAGATTTACTTTTTCGCTTATAGGGCGATAGATCGAATTTTATTTTAGATGCTTTTATACAGTGATGTTTTAGAAAGGATATTTTACAACATGAGTTTTGAGATATAAATGTTTTCAAGCATTAGTTTTATGTTTTCCGGGGCATGGGGGAAAAACACACCCCAGTATGTAACTTGATTCAGTTTGGAATTGACGGACAGAGACATGTGCACATGTAGAGGAATGGGGGGACGGCGATACGTAACGCCCCTAGACCCTAGTTTCAGGGTCAGGTAGTAGCATGGATAAGCACTACGGGCTCTAGTTTAGTGGCTTAGGGGATGACGATACGTAACACCCCAAAACCACCAGTTTTAGGGACATGAGTGGCGTGCTTTGGGGGGCGGCGATACGTAATGCCCCAAAGTCATGGTTTTGCATTCCTGAATCCAGATTGGCGTATGAGGGGATGACGATATGTAATGCCCTTATACGTCAAGTTTTCCAGATACAGATCAGCTTTCAGACACCAGCTTTCCAGGAAACAGTTTTCAAAGACCAGATTTTAGAAACGGTTTTTAGAAAGCAGTTTTCAGAAGAGTTAAGTTTTATATAAAAATTTCAGATCGAATTTTTCAGAAAAGAGTCTTCATATAAAGATATTTCTGGAACTTGGGTTTTAGAACCAAAAGTTTTTATATCAGTTTTCAGTTTATCGTCCAGTCACTTAGATCGTACGACGATTTAACCCCCTCCTAGTTTCCTTGTTTTTGTAGGTATTCTCGGAGGACGAGCTCGGGAGGACTGATACTGATACAGTCACTAGAGGGTCTGAGTCCACCAGAGTATGTATATAGTTTCGATATTGTCAGTGTCTAAGTGAAAATTGTATGTCATGTACTGTATTAATTAAATTATTAAAAAGAGCTAAGATATTATTATTATCAAAGTTGTGACATGTAAATCACTAAATGAGTATTAAGATGCATTTCATGTTGTTGAATTGGGGCAAAGGTCCCTACGTATGAGTTTTATGTGAGATAAGGATAGTAAAAGTTAGAAGTTAGAGGCTCAGGGGAATAATACGGTCTATTCCCTGTCGGTAACATCTCCCAGATCGGGGATGTTACATAAAATTGAATAAGATGAAGCTTAATTTGTCTAGAATATATAAGTTCTTATGGATTTTTATTTTGATCTACTAATCTCAAGATATAGTTAAATACTTAGACCTTGTTCAATATCAGGTCATATGCAGAACTTCCAAGTTTCAAATTTTACTGTAATTTCATCTTTCATCCAAAAATTATAATTCATAAATATGTTGAACCTTAGCATGTATAGTTCATATAGAAATTTACGGATCTTGATTTCAATTTCTAAAATACAAGTTATATGCAAATCTTCAAGGGTTGTCCAAAAAAATGGGTTGTAGGGGTCATAATTTCATAAATTCGGCCTGACTTCATGTTAAGTCCAAAATTTTTAATTTTTTAGATATGGTGATTCATGATGTGTCTAGTTTATTCATAATTTTACGGTTCATTAATCAGACATCTAAAACTCAAGTCATAGCTTGTTTATTACGACCTGTCAGAATGCGACTTTATTAAAGCTTACTACCCAACATACCAATTTCACCACCCTAACTTTATTTAATTTGGACATTACAACTAGATTTTTCAGCACATAAAATGCATATAATCTTACATAAAACTTGATTAATTTCTTAATTTAATTTGGGGTTGGTATTTCGTCAAACACTTGGTGCGTGAACTATACAAACTTCCATATATTACTACAACCTTGGCTAGCTCTACCTTTATTTACACCACCCTTACTCTTCATCATGATTTCAGGCCTCTACTACTTATCTAAAACAACCCGCAACACTCTCCACCCCCACCCTCACTCATTATAATCATTTTCCTAGATCATTAATTAGCTCAACACAATCAAATACGTGCCAACAACATCAAATAATCTAATACTTCTCCAAAATTCAAAATTCAAGATTTGGGTGAAATTTTCTTACCTTAAGTCATTTTATTTCTTCACCAAATGATTTCCCTAAGTTTGTTTTCATCATCTTAAGCTTGTTTTGTATTGGATTACACTTGATTTCCTTGGAGATTTGTTGGGAAAATGAAAGAACTTCCAAGCTTTCCTTCACGTTTTTGCCATAAGGGTGTAAATCGAGAGTTTGTTTTCTTTCTTAAATTTTTATCACCAACTCTTGAAGCTTGTGGACTTTTCTAGAACTTGAGGGGGTGGGCCGAAATTGGGCTTTAAAAAGACTTGCGTTAATTTATTTTAGTTAAGGGCTTGAGTGCAATTAAAAATAATTATGGGCTTTATTATTTTTTATCTAGGCCCACTAAGCGTCTCCGTAATTTTCTTTTAGTTCAGAAAAGAAAACAATTCTTATCTAAGTCACCGAGATTTGACATCAACTATATAGTAAAATTTTAGGTCATTACAAACACGTCTTATTATGGATAAATATGGTAGATGCAAAATGTAAAACGTAAAATTAATTAGGTCCATACCTTTAACTATTATTATCCAAGTAATACAGTTCTTTAATATTTTCTCAAATTAGCAAATATGTCTTCTAATTTATTTCACTATATAGCTTTCTATCAATGGAGAACAAAACTTTTAGTGCAAGTATAGATTTAGGTAGGTTATGAACGCTTTTATAGTTAACTTAAAATCACTTATAACTTTTGAACTTCTATTAATAAATCATTGAGAGTTAATGAAAAATGTGAAAAGTTAAATATTAATAAATCGTTTGAAACAAGTATACATTTACTTTACAAATTTTCAATTATTAATAATCTAAGAAAATGAAGAATTTGGAAGAGTTGAGAAAATGAAAGGTTGGAAATTTAGAATGTGAAAATTTAAACAATAATAACTCGTTTGAAACGAATATGTTATTTAATTAACAAACTTTCAATTATTAATATTTAAGAAAATGAAAAATTGTAGGAATTGGAAAAATAAAATATTATAGATGGAAGAATATGAAGAGTTAATTATTAATAATTCAGTTTAAATATTAGTGATTCATTTTAAATATTAAGAACTTGCATGTTTACTTGGATATCTCAAAGAAATGTCGCTTACGTGGACGAGTTGAAAAGAAAGTTATTTCTCAATTTTTATATATTATATAAGAGGGTTGCTTTCCCCCCTCCTCTTACACCCCACCCCTAATAAAATTACAATATTACCACATTCCTTATAAAATTATATATATATATATATATAATATATATATATATATATATATATATAATTATTGGTTTATTGATTTTTTTATCTTATTAATTAAATTCATCTATTTAATTATTTTTTTGACATTATTTATTTAATATTATTCATTATATTTATCTTTTTCTACTTTATTTATCATATTTTAGTACAAAGTAATGTATATATCATAAAGTGAATCACGAGAAGACTTTGGAAGCAACATAAATTAAAATTTATGTTTTTATATATTATTGAGTATTTTTACATGTATGGCTAAAACAAGATTGGTCTTAGAGACTTTATTTGAAAAAAGTATTTGTTCGCAAGCTATACATATAATCATTTTAGTCACAAATGAAAAATTATAACTAACATAAAAGATAACATTTTCTATTATACATAAGTAATATTAAATAAATTAATAAAGAATCAAAAGAAAATTAAATGAATAAAGAAATACAATATATATATATATATATTATATATATATATATATATAATATATATATATATATAATATATATATATATATAAGATTTATTAAATAAGTAAAAGAGAAAAAAAATATAAATATAAAGAAAAAAAAAATGAGATAAAAAAATAAAAGAATTAAATCAAAAAGTAAAATAAAATAACTAAATTATAAAATTATATAATAAAATAATTGAATCAAAAAGCAATTTATTTGAAAAATAGAGGATAGTAGTGTCATTTTATATGGGGACAATTGGAGGGGAATTGTCAGTGTAAGGACTCAAAATTCCTTAGCTTAACTAAAATCGTACTTAGATAAATTTTTCTCCGAGCATTAGCATAAAATTTTAGAGACGACTTAGTGGGTCAACCTTAAGCCAAACCCAATTAGCTTTATTAATCATATGGGCCATAATTAATTTAGGATGAGTTTAGCCCAAGTCAAGGCCCAACAAGAATTATGAGAATTGTGACTTTTAGGCCCAAGTCCCTCATTTTTCTAGAAAAGACCAAAACTTTCAAGATTTATCTAGAATTAATTAACATGTATTATAAACAAAAAAATCAAATTTGGAAACCAAACAAAAACCCACTCCTTGGCCGAAAATGGTAGAGAGAAAAAAAAAGAAGATTTTTCATTTCCTAGCAAATTTCCTAGGACAACCTAGAGTAATCCACCCAAAATCAAGCTTAGGAAGGAGAAAATGAAGCTTGGTGACTCCATTTGTAAAGAAGAGATTTGATTTAAGGTGAGAAAGACTTAACCCAAATTTGAAAAGTTGATATTTTGGTGATTTGGTGATTACTGGGTGTTGATTACTTGAATTTGATGATGTATAGATGAGTATTGAGTTAAGAAAATAATGATTGTGAGAATCCCCAATTTAGGAAAACCTAAGCATTGAGTTAAGTGTGAGTCTATGTAATGGATGTTGAGATGATGTTAGAGGGTGATATTGATGACATTTTATACACTTGTTGATGTTATAGCTTGGGTGATGTTGTAGAATTTGAGAGTGAAAATGGGAAGTTGATGTTGGCTCTAAGATCGGGCGAGCATCGCGACGCTCAACACCTTGCGTAACGATGATGAACAAAAGGATGCCCTCTGCCCAATTTTGCTCGTGTGACAGTCGCGACGCCAATGGGCCAACGTCGCAATATGGATATATAGGAAGTTCACTGCCTCGGTTATGTTTTTGGGGATTTGCGACGCTTAACCTTTAGCGTCGTGATGCATTTCAGAGTCCCGACGCCCAACCTCTTACGTTGCGACGTAAAACCATCAAATGCTTACTGCCTTAACTGTTTATGTGAGCCTCGTGACGCCCATTGGCCAGTTTCGCGATGCGTGACCAAAATTTCCAGGATCAATTTTATCCATTTCAACTTTATCCTAAGATGTTAGAGGGCACCCTAAAGGTTTCGTATAAGTGTATATACACGCGTTATGCCATGTCACAAGTATAGAACATCAATCATACATTACATATATTTTCTGATTAATGCAAGAAAACTAATGATTTCTTTGACCTTAGATCGACGTCAAGGCACTCGAAGATCACCTAAACCGTGTACGGCACCAGACTTGCCATAACACTATAAGTGAAATATTTATTTCAAGTTTTTATTATGGTTTCAAGATATTGCTTTATAGTTCTTTGATTTTAAATGAGCTTTATTAAAAGTTTATTGGATTATCAATTTCATATGACTTAAGATGTTTTGATGATGAATATGATTTGAAGAGTATGATTTTATGATTTTAGAGGCATGGGGAAAAAGCCATCTCAGGTGTAACTTGGAATTGACGGATCCAGAATGTGTGCACATGTAGTTCAGGGCTAGGAGGACAGCGATATGTAATGCCCATATACCTTAGAGTCAGGGTCAGGTTGATAGCATAGATCATCAATCCTGGCTCTAGTTTAGTGTCTTGAGGGACGACGATATGTAACGCCCCAAGGCTACTAGTTAGGCGTATGAGGGGATGGCGATACTTAACGCCCCCATTCGTCAAGTTTCTAAGAGATCACATATATATTAGGCGTATGGGGGGATGATGATATGTAACGCTTCCATGCGCCATGTTTTCTACAGATTTCATAGATATGAGTTTTCATAAATGATTTTCATAAAAATTTTGAAAAGAAAGATTCAGTTTATATTTTTGGAGTTTAGATATTAGTTTTATGCTATGACTTTTTGATACAGAGTTACTAATACCATTTTTTCCTGGTTTTACAGATCCACTCACTGAGTTCTTTAGGACTCACCCCCACTCTCCAGTATTATAGGATCTTCCAGCAACTGAGCCACAACCATCTTTTGGAGACATGGATCAGAGATAAGAGTTGCACTGAAATCACTAGTCATGTTGGTCCATCATGTCATACCTACATTAATATATAATGTAGTTTTTTTTGGGTTTCTTTTTCTGTATGGTAGTTACATGATTTTCAGATGTGTCTGTAAAGTTTAACCAGATTATTAATATTTTTAATTATTTTTCATGCATATTGATATGATGACTAGATAAGAAGTGAGTTTTCTTGGGTAATCAGTCAGAGGCTTAGGAGACAGTGGAATCTGTTGCCTGCCGGTAACCTTCCCGGATTGGGGACGTTACAAAATTGGTATCAGAGCATGGTCTATGAGATAGTGACTGCAGTGAGAGAGTAGTAGTATCTTATATATATAGTATACTCGGGGTACTAATATATAAGAGGCTGTTTCTCTAGTATCTTTATCTCGAGGTATGTTTTATCCTTGTTAGTCTTGAATTTACTAAGAATCTGATTGACTACTCTTATTTTTCCTGTTTATTTAGATATCATGCCACCCAAAGGTAGAACCAGAGCCAGAGGTAGACCCAGGCGTGGTAGGGCATCCCAGGGTGTAGATCCAGATCAGAGATAAGTGGTACATTCCCCTGAGCCAGATAAAGGGATAGAGAGTTTAGTTTGTACATGAAGGGGTGTAGAGGATGATAGGGCAATGCTAGTGGTTTAGACTGATGATGTAGTAGCTACAGGTTTGCAACAAATTCAATGATTAGTAGAAGCATTTTTTCAGTTGATTACCCCCGACAGCAGCAGTATCCAGACCCAGAGTCGAGAGCTGCAGAACCTACAGCTCCCATTCCACCTCCATCTGTAGGACCTTCATTGGCTCTCCAGACAATAGTTCCACCAGTTAGACTGGATTCAATCGCTTTCCAAGCAGGACCTTCCACTTTATGAATTCCCTCTAGTAATAGTCCAAGCACTGTAGCGTCGGGTAATATTAGTTTCTTTGCATGATTTCTGAAAGCTTCATCCACCGATATTTTCAGGAGTAGAGTCATCCCTCGACCTATGCAAATTTATTGAGGAGTTGGACCGTATATGCACCGTATTGGGATATTCACCGGAGAGAGCGATAGAGTTAGTCAATTTCTAGTTGAGGGATGTAGCATATACTTGGTTCATGACTTATCGAGACAGTAAGCACCAGGGTTCTCCTCTATTGACTTGGACTGAGTTCAGTACGGAATTCTTGTCCAGATTTATGCCACAGAGTATTAGAGATGTCAGAGCTCGAGAGTTTGAGCAGTTAGTCCAGGAGGGATCAAATGATGATTTCTGAGTATGAAATACAGTTTACCAGAATATCCCGATACGCCCCACTTTTGGTTAGTACTGAAGAGGTGAAGGTGAAGATATTCTTTAACGAGCTATGCGAATATCTATTTCGGTCCATCCACTTTACAAACACCACTACCCATACTCAGGTTCTGGATGATGCTCTCTGATTTGAGGCAAGAGTTAGGGAGATACAAGCAGAGAGAGTCTCAGAAGAGGCCAAGATCTGAGGAGAGAGTTAGGCCATAGCATGGTGGCCGCTCATCCCACTAAACGCATAGATATGGGGCCGACTCAGGGAGGTCCAGATTTCAGGCCAGCCCATAATATTACATTTCGTGTAGTTTCTTCTCCATCGGTAGCCCAACCGAGGTGAGGTTCCCAGTATGCTTGACATATGGGCGGTCTCACATAAGAGCTTGCCGATTTGGGGACATAGGTTATTACTGATGTGGACAAAGGGGTCATCTGAAGATGGATTATCTAGTATCAGCAGACCAGTTGCCACCTCCCGATACTACACCATCAGTACCTCAACCACAGCCCTGTTGAAGTATGGGAGAAGGATAATAGAGAGCAATGGGCAGAAGTCAGACGGTAGTAGGAATGAGACAAGTAGTGGGTGACCGATGACATGCTTACACTATCAGTTGGTTTTATGCATGCTAGAGTATTGTTCGATTCAAGCGCCACTCATTCTTTTGTATCACCGTATTTTGTGACTTGTCTGGTTAGAGATACACTGCCATTAGATTCACCCCTCATCCTAGCTACACCAGTAGGAGATCACATGGAAGCTACATAGGGAGTGAGGGCTTGTCCAGTCGATGTTGATGGACACACGTATTATGTTGATTTAGTAGTGTTAAGCATTTTGAGTTTTGATGTCATCTTGAGGATGGATTGGTTAGCTATGCACCAGGCAGTATTAGACTGTCGGAAGAAGACCGTTACTATGTATCTTCCTGATCAATCAGTTAAAGTTTATTAGAGGGATAAGAGTGTAGTGCCTCATAACTTGATATCAGCAATACAAACGTATAAGCTACTTCGAAAGAAAAATGTGGGTTACTTAGCTTATATGACGAACCGTATAGTGGAAGGAAAATGCATTGAGCATATTTCTATGGTGAGGGAGTACCTGATGTCTTTCCAGATGATTTGTCAGAACTACCGCATGATAGAGAGATTGATGGCAGAATTGTAAGATTTATTGGATAATGGTTTCATTCACCTCAGTGTGTCGCCATGGGGTGCTCCAGTGTTATTCATAAAGAAAAATAATGGAACACTTTGGTTTTGTATAGATTACTGACAGCTGAATAAGGTGACAATAAAAAATAAATACCCACTACCGAGGATTGATGATTTATTTGACCAGCTATAGGGGCGCAGTGTTTCTAAAAGATTGATCTTCAGTCAGGATATTATCAGTTAAAGATTATAGAGAGTGATGTGCCAAAAACAACCTTTTGGACTAGATATGAGCATTACAAGTTTTTGGTGATGTCGTTTGGCTTGACCAATGCCCCCACTGCTTTCATGGATTTGATGAATAGGGTATTCAGACCCTTTCAAGATCGATTTGTGATAATCTTTATTGATGACATTATGGTGTATTCACGTAGTGAACAGGAACATGCATAGCATTTTCACCAGGTACTGCAAATGTTGAGAGAACACAAGCTGTTTGCCAAGTTCTCTAAGTGTGAGTTTTGGTCATCCAGTGTTGTGTTTCTAGGGCACGTCGTGTCAAAAGAAGGAACCGATATAGATTCCCAGAAGATTGAAGCCATTTAAAATTGCACTGGCCTACTAGTGTGACATAAATTCATCACTTCCTGGGGTTAGCAGGATATTATAAGAGGTTCGTAGAGAATTTCTCCAGGACAGCTACCCTGTTTACACGGCTGACTCAAAAGAATGTGAAATTTGAATGTCAGATGCATGTGAGAAGAGTTTCTAGAAGCTTAAGCGGTGATTGACTACCGTTCCTGTTCTGGCCCTACCGATAGGATCATGAGGGTTTATGGTCTATTGTGATGCTTCTAGAGTGGGATTGGGATGTATGCTGATGCAAAGAAGGAAAGTTATTGCCTATGGTTCCAGGCAGCTAAAGCCCTATGAACAGAATTATCCCACTCATGATTTAGAAATGGCTGTAATAATTTTTTCCTTGAAGATATAGCGGCATTACTTGTATGGCAAAAAGTTTGAGATTTTCACTTACCACAAGAGTCTCAAGTATATCCAGAGTCAAAAGGATCTTAACTTGAGGCAGAGGTGATGGATTGAGTTATTGAAGGATTATGATTGTTCAATTCAGTATCACTATAGGAAGGCTAATGTGGTAGCATACACCTTAAGTAGAAAATCTATGGGAAGTTTAACTCATTTTCCGGTTGAAAGTGAGAACCAGTTAGACAACTGCAGAAATATATTCTTGACGAAGTGAGTTTTCAAGTGACAATTCGGGGAGCATTGTTGGCGGGGATACAAGTCTGATCCACCCTGATAGATGAGATCAGAGTAGCCTAAGAAGTGGACCCTCAAATTCAGTAAATTAAAAGCAGAAGAGAGCAAGGCAATGATGATGAGCATTACATAGATATGAAGGGTTTTATTTGAAAGAAAAATGGGATTGTGGTTCCCCCAATTCAAGGGTTGAGGCATTCATTATTGGAGAAAGCTCACGCCTCATCTTATACCATGCATCATGGGATTACTAATATGTACCATGATCTCAAAGATCTTTACTGGTGGGACGATATGAAGATATATGTAGTGGAGTTTGTTGTAAAATGTCTCATTTGCCAGCAAGTTAAAGCGAAAAATCCGAGACCAGTAGAAAAGCTTCAAAGTTAGATGTTCCTGAATGGAAATGGGAGAAGATCACTATGGATTTCGTGGTTGGGCTTCCACGTACCTCAAAAGGGCATGATCGTATATGGGTGATTGTAGACATGTTGACTAAGTTCGCGCATTTCATGCCAGTAAAGACTACTTACTCAAAAGCTTAGTATGTCAGACTCTATCTGGATGAGATAGTGTCGTTGCACGGAATACCTATCTCAATAATCTCTGATCGAGGTTCCCAGTTCACATCCAAGTTTTGGCAGTCATTTCAGGAAGTTTTGGGTTCCCAACTACACTTTAGTATAACGTTTCACCCCCAGACGGATGGTCAATCGTAACAGACCATACAGACTCTGGAAGACATGTTGCGAGCCCGTGTTATTGATTTTGAAGGTAGTTGGGACCATAATTTACAGTTTATAGAGTTTACATATAACACTAGTTATCAGACAAGTATTCAGATGGCTCATTTCGAGGCTTTGTATTGTAAGAAGTGTAGATCCCTATTGGGATGGTTTGAAACTGGGGAATAAAAGTTGCTAGGACCCGATTTAGTACAAGATGCAGTGGAGAAAGTGAAGTTGATCAGAGAAAGGATGAAAACGGCTCAAAGAGGTCAAAAAACTTGACAGATCGCTGGAGGAGAGAGTTGGAGTTTCAGGTATGAGACTATGTATTCCTGAAAGTATCCCCTTTTAAAAGAGTTATGAGATTTGATAAGAGGGGTAAGCTCAGTCCTAGGTATGTTGGGCCGTTTAAGATACTTTGTAGAATTGGAAGGAGAGCGTATGAACTAGCGCTTCCACCTAGTATGGATCATCACTCCGGGCTCTAGTTCAGTGGCTTGTGGAACGGTGATAAGTAACTCCCCAAGACCACTAGTTAGGCGTATGAGGGGCCGTGATACGTAACGCCCCCATACGTCAAGTTTCAAAGAGATCACATATATATTAGGCGTATGGGGGGACGGGGATACATAACGCCCCCATGTGCCAAGTTTTCAATAGATTTCAGAGATATGAGTTTTCATAAATGATTTTCACAAAATTTTTGAAAAGAAAGATTCGGTTTATATTTTGTGAGTTCAGAAATAAGTTTTATGCTATGACTTTTCGATACATAGTTACTAATACCTTTTTTTTTTTTTTCTGGTTTTATAGCTCCACTCACTGAGTTCTTTAGGACTTATCCCCCCACTCTCCAGTATTGCAGGATCTTCCAGCTTGTGAGCCACAACTATCTTTTGGAGATATGATCAGGGACAAAAGTAGTACTACAGTCACTAGTCATGTTGGTCCATCATGTTAGATCTATATTCATATAGAATGTAGTTTCTTTTTAGTTTTTTTTTTTCTGATGTATGGTAGTTACATGATTTCCAGATGTGTCTGTAAAGTTTAACTAGATTATGTATATTTTTACTTGTGGTTTATGTATATTGATGTGATTACTAGATAAGAAGTGAGTTTTTTTGGGTAATCAGTGAGAGACTTAGGAGACAATAGAATCTATTACATGCCAATAACCTTCCCAGATTGGGGATGTTATAGTAATGGGAGGGGAAAAGTAATTTTCATTAAATAGATAAGCTAAATCATTAAAAAAAATCTCAAGAGGACAAAAATATAAATAAATAATCTTATCTTTTAATAGAGCTACTCCCTTATTGCTTGTAGCTAAAATAGAGCAAATAAGCTCCGGAAAGAAAATATAATTATATCCTCAATGGGTATGAATTGTTGGCAGAGAATTTAAGATTTGGTTGTCAGGTCCTGTTTTCTAATTCAGAAGTGCATTTATTGTAAGAGTTTGTAATAGCCGTGAGTTTTTCCTGATCTGTTTCAGCCCGAATCAGATGATTTGGCGGCCAAGTTTCTAACGTTTTCTAAAAGAAATATAATTATAATAAATTAATGAGAGAGAAATGTTAGTGTCTCTAAGACATCCCAAGGATCCTAAACATGATTTATGTGTGAATAAATCAAAGAAGTTGCGGAAATACTTAGAATGATCGGTTGAGGAATTTCAAAAATTTCTCCTTGAATGTTGAAGCTCCAAGCTTTGTTGAGTTCAAAACTTTTGGGTGAGTTTCCCTATCACCTCACAAGACTCCTTAAGTGCTAGCTTAACCAATTTGTGAAGCAAATTTTTCCATATGAAGAAGATGGCTCACGACAATGGTGGGTTTGAGAGGAAAGAGAGAGATGTGAATAATGAATTTTTGTTTTCCAAAACATTCAATTCTCAAAACTTGGTTAGGTGTGTTGATAAAAACATTGCATTTATTAACCCCAACTACTCACATCACATGTCAAAATATTGATGTAAGTAAAGTGGGTCCCACCATTTTAAATTCAAAATTTAGTTGGCTTACACAACACACTTTGGGCCCGGGTTCGTTTAATCCGACTAAACGAATTTTTCATCGCGACGTAATTAAATCCAATTTAATTAAATAATAATGCCTAGCAAAATTATTACGAAAGTCGCTAACGAATTAACTCCAAATTAATTCGTTCGCCCGAATTAAAATCCAATTTTAATTCTGCATTGAAATCCGATTTCAATTAATATATCTAATATATTATTAATCGATTAATTCCAAATTAATCACGTTCTCTCTATTCTAGACGGATTTAATCCCAGATAAATTTTTGCCGCAATTAATCCCATATTATTTTTTCTCTCTCATAATTAATCCCAGATTAATTCTGTTCGAGTCAAATGTCATTGGTGAATCTTTGGGAAGTGACCCAAGAGATCCATGGATATGTTGGCAGTAAATATGGTTGTCGGACTATCCGACACGTGCGTACCGCGTACCACGTTCTCATCGATTTACAAGACTTGGTTGGCTTCTAGCAAAGCACCGTGCCTACCCAATTCTCCAGAAATATTCAACGAATAATATATAATCTTTATTAAGAATAGTATACTATGTATTGCATAATACGATCCAGTATCGGATGTCACATGCTAGGCATATGGCTTGAATTATGTCTGCCCCGTACGAAGCATATATCGGATCACTAGCAACTAGTCTCTGTAATCGGATAATCACGACCTAGTCATACTATCCCGATAGCTGCATCATTTAAGAGTACTAGTTCTGTATCCTGTGTGATCATCATCTCCATATGACTGAAGTGATACTGCCATCTTGACATCACACCCAATACACTACGATTCCCAGTAAACCTTAAAACTCCGGACAACAAAAACCAAAGCGTACTGATTGTCGCAAGTATTAGCGATGCAAGTCTCAGGTTAAGACCACATACACCTACCCTGATTCGGATTCCCATAGACACATAGTCATACTACCAATGGGATTCCGAGGGGTCTATCCAGAGCGAAGCTGTTCCCGGTCCAACGGCTAACAAAACCTCCTATCACACTTGCATAAATATCCAATACTTAAATATATGAGAACTATGCCGTTAAGCTTCCATAACTCGCACAAGTGTAATACTAGTCTATTCCACATTATCGATGTCCAGTCTCGATAATACTACGACTTGGGATGTTTAATGATTAAACCGTTCGTGGATTAATATTGTCTCATATCTTATTAATCCGGAACTAATCATAAGGACTTTTATCATTTATATATATCCAAGTAATCCAATTACAAAATGATAAAATAGCAATTTCCTTTGTCACATAGTTAATTTGTACAAAAAAAATAATGACTTTTACAAATAGTGATGCTATGGGTCATAATTGTCCAACAATCTCCCACTTGGCTCATAGCCAATCACTCAAGTATCTAACACTTGAACTATGTACATGTTGCTCAAACTTTTGCTGAGAAATAACTTTCGTCAATGGATCTGCAATGTTATCATCTAATGAGACCTTCTCGATCTTCACATCGCCACGATGTATGATCTTACGAATCAGACGAAACCGTCGAAGTACATGCTTGGATCGTTGATGAGACCGCGGTTCCTTAGCCTACGCTATAGCCCCGTTATTGTCACAATACAAAGGTACGGGCTCAGTTGTGAAAGGAACTACTCCTAATCCAATTAGGAATTTACGGATCCAAACTGCTTCTTTTGCCGCCTCAGCTGCAGTAATGTATTCTGCTTCTGTTGTTGAATCTGCAACAGTCTCTTGGTTGGAATATTTCTAGCTCACTGCTATGTTATTCAAACAAAATATGTACCCCGATTTTGACTTACAGTCGTCTTTATCGGTTTGAAACTTGTATCGGTGAACCCAGTCACCTCAAGTTCTCCATCTCCATAGACTAAAAAGCATCTTTAGTTCGTCTAAGATACTTAAGGATGTTCTTAACAACAATCCAGTGATCATCACCTGGATCAGTCTGATAGCGACTGCACATGCTCAAAGCATACGAGACATCAGGTCACGTATATATCATGGCATACATGATCGATCCGACTGCACAAGGGAACGGAATCCGATTAATTGAATCTCTCTCATCTTGAGTTTTAGGACACATGTCCTTAGATAGAGAGACGCCATGTGACACTGGAAGCAACCTCCTCTTGGACTGATCTATGTTGAATCTCTTCAACACTTTGTCAATGTACGAGCTCTGGGAGAGTCCAAGCAGCTTTCTAGATCTATCTCGGTAGATCCTTATTCCTAGAATAAAGGCTGATTCTCCCAGGTCTTTCATGGAGAATTTTAATGAATGCCAAGCTTTCACTAATTGTAGCATGTCATTGCGCTCCCATTAACCTTCTTATATACACAAGAATCACATTCGTTTTGAATGAAACCATATTATTTTATTATCTCATCAAAACGTTGGTTCCAAGAACGCGATGCTTGCTTCAATCCATAAATGGATCGATTTATGGCACGAAAAAACCTTGTTTGCATGCTTTGGCATGACAAAACCATCAGGCTGTTGCATATAAACATCCTCCAAAAGGTTTCCGTTAAGGAAAGCAGTTTTGACGTCCATCTGCCATATTCATAATTGAAATATGCAGCAATAGCAAACATTATCCGAATGGATTTAATCATGGCAACTGGTTAAATAGTTTCATCGTAATCGACACCATGTTGTTGACGATACCCTTTCGCTACAAGCCTAGCTTTGTACGTTTGTATGTTGCCACCCATGTCTGTCTTCTTCTTGAAGACCAATTTACAACCAATCGGCTTAACGCCTTCTGGTGCATCAACTAGTGTCCAAACTTGGTTGGTATACATGGAATCCATTTTGGACTTCATGGCTTTTTGCCATAAAGCGGAGTCGATACCTTGTATCGCTTCTTCTTACGTGGCCGGCTCATTATCCTCAATAAGGTTAATATCTACATGAGGTGAGATCAGAAACCCATACCTCTCAGGTTGTTTTCTGACTCTCTCTGACCTACACGGTTCTTGTGTATTAGAAGATTGTGGAACAGTCTCATCCTTGATGAACTGTTCGTGTTCCGTGATGGGGTCGGTGCCAGGAACAGTATCACTCCAATTTTCATCGAGTTCTACTTTCCTCACACTTACCATTGCATCTAAGAATTCCCTTTCGAGGAAAACCGCATGGAGAGCAGCAAATACCTTGTTCTCTCTGTGGGTTGTAGAAGTAATATCCTTTGGTTTCCCTAGGATAACCTACAAATAGGCACTTATCCGATTTGGGTTCTAGTTTGGTACCATCCAAACGTTTAACGTATGCCTAGCATCCCCAAATCTTCAGGAATGAGAAACCCGGTTTCTTTCCTGTCCATATTTCATATGAGTCTGTCCAACAAATTTTGAAGGAAATTTATTCAAAATAAGTATTGCACTGTTCAATGCGTATCCCCAGAAGGAAATTTTTAGCTCAGTACAACTCATTATGGACCTTACCATGTCCAACAAAGTTTGGTTTCTTCGTTCAGACACAACCGTTTCAATTGAGGTGTTCCGGGAAGAGTCCACTGTGAAAGAATACCATATTCTTTTAAGTAATCCAGAAACTCATTGCTTAACTATTCTCCACCACGATCCGACCGTAATGTTTTAATACTTTTACCAGTCTGTTTTTCTACTTCGTGTCGAAACTCTTTGATTTTCTCAAAAGTTTCCGACTTGTGTTTCATAAGATACACATAACCACAACGCGATGCATCATCCGTAAAGGTTACAAAGTATTTATATCCACCTCTAGCCAGGCTAGACATGGGCCCGCATACGTCACTATGAACGAGGGCTAACAGTTCGGTGGCACGTACACCCTTACCTTTAAAAGGTGTTTTAGGTATTTTGCCTAAGAAACAGAATTCGCAGACGTCATATGAATTAGGATCAAATCCGTCCAAGTATCCACTCTTAGAAAGTGTGGATATATGAGTCTTGTTAATGTGTCCCAGATGATAATGCCACAGATAAGTTTCATTGTTTTACTCAATTTGAGCTTTTTTTTTGTCATGTTATATGTTTGAGATTCATTTATATTCAAAATATAAAGATCATTATTAACATCTGATGTACATATCAAAATATCATCTTTATACACAAAACACCCAGTGTTCCGGAATACAAAGGTATACCCGTATCGGGTTAAACTAGATACATATATGATGTTTCTAGTCAAACTAGGTAAATAATAACAATCACCTAATGTAATTACATGCCCCAAGGGCAAATTCAAAACATAGGTTCCTACGGCCAAAACAGCGACTCTCGTCCCATTTCCAACTCGCAGGTCGATCTCTCATGAATTCAGTCTCCTGCTAATCTGCAGATCATGCACATCAGTACATATGTGAGTACCACATCCAGAATCAAAAATCCAATTTTTAAAACCAGTAGTGGACATGTTTATTTCATTAACAAACATACCTGAAGCCGGAGCCTTGCCTGCCTTCACTTCCTTCATGTGCACCTTGTACTCTTGGCAGTCACGCTTCCAGTGACCCCGTTTGCCACAATGTAGGCAGACATCTTGGGATTTGTCCTTAGTCTTCCCAGAAGACTGTGATGATTTGGCCTTTCCCTTCTTCTTCTTTTTCTTCACACCTCTAGAAGCCTTCGGCCAAGCCTTGGCCTTCTGAGATGTCGAAGTAAGATGCGCCTCACGCTTCTTGCCCTTCAGAAGCTCTGGCTCTGATTCTTTCAGCATCGCCATTAACTCTCCAAGAGTCTTTTCTTGGTTCATCATATTGTAGTTCATGATGAACCCGCCTCAGCAATCATACAGAGACTGTAAGATCAAATCTATTTTTCTGCGAGCCTCTAACCCTTTGTTGAGTACTCGGGAAACCCAATTTCCTAGTGGGCTAGGATCCCGTTAAATAACACACAACCTTGACTTTGGCCAACAAGCTGTATGAAACTTAACTAGGTAGATCTCTAAATTCAATTGGATCCCATCCAATTCCTAGGTCCGGTAGGTGGACCTCCAAGTCCAAAACATATATCCATCTCCAATGAAAATTGACTGGATCTAATTTTCCCCAAATTCCATCCTTGGCCGATTGCATACCCTAGGACCTCTCGTGGTGATTTTTTGAAATTAAACTATTGGATGAGTTTAAGGCATGAAATGAATGTTAATTGTTGGTTTAATTGGATTGAAATAATTGAATATTGTTTCATGTGATTGCTGTGAGTTGAGCATGTTGGAATGAATTGATTTTGCTTCAATTTTGTGTTGGACATGAATTTGAAAGAGAAGCATGATTAATTAGTTTAATTGATGTTTTGGAAATATTAGTTTAACTAATTAATTATGGCTATTACACTTTAATTAAAATTAATGTGATATTTGGAATGTTATATTAATTAAAATTAGTCTTTAAAATGAATTGAGTTAATTTTGTTGTATTTGGGCTTAATGGGCTTGGTTGGGCCAAGCTTGGTTTAGGACAATTGGATTGGATCCAAATTGGGCCTAAAACCATTTCATAAAGTCGAAATATAACTAATTGGGCCTTTTAATATTTAATTGGGCCTAATGGGCAAAAATTGATTTTATGGCAAATGGTGATTCCTAATTGGGCCTTGGCATCTTGGGTTTGACCCATATTGGCCAAAGCCCATGTCTTAAGAATTAATTAAAAGCCCATTGGACTTTAATTAAAATAATATTGGATACTAATTGGGCCTTTGAGACCCATTTAGATTAGATTTAGAATTTAAGTCTAAAAGGCACATAAATAAGTGTAATTATTTAATTTGGAATTAAATTTGAATTAATATTGAATAAAAATTAAATTGGATCTAAAACTGTAGTTCAATATAATTCAAGAATACGTACTTTGAGTATTTATTCTTAAACGAGTTGGACTCGCGCAAATCAAATCATTGTTTGAACATTGGATGGTCATTAATTCAAAGATTAATTAATTGGATTAGATTGATTGAATAACATGCTTTGTGTGAATACATGGATGTATTGTATGAATAATGTATATCGGATGGATATTAGAAGGGTGGGGGTAATTTTGGAAATTATTGTAATAAATTTAGAATTTATTAAATTGGACATGCGTGTCCAGCCTATTATCTCTTTATCTATTTGTACTTCTCTTCTCACCAATTCCCCTCGATGTAAATGAGGTTTCTTTAATGTATTATGTAATTGGGTAGAAGTAAGAATAATGATAGCGGGAGAGAGGAAAATGAGAGATTTGTTCTAGGAACAAATTTTGTTATATATCCATCCGTATATCATTATTAATTTATTTTGCGCATTATTATGCTTTTAGAATGCATGCTTAAGGGTGTATGATGAGACCTAATCAAAGATAATAAATTGGTTGCCAATTTACGTAAAAAACCCTCAATCAAATATTAAGCGTTTTCCTTCCATTGAGTGGTTCTCTCTCATGATCCAAGATTGGCATTGGTTTGTTGGCCAAAGTCAAGATCAATGTCCATCGCGGATGTGTTTGAACCACAAAAGCTTTGTTATATATCGCATGTCTTGGGCAGTTGTGACTTGTTGGCCAAAGTCAAGGTCACTTATGTACATTGATGTGGATTACGAAGCTTTCCCACTGTCAATGGGTCGCGCTTAACTGGAATCAATAAGCTTGTTCAGCCAAAGCGAAGGCTTAGTTGATTCAGAGGAAAATGTTAGGAAATATATTGGATATATTTACATATATTGGATATATGTTTCGGACTTAGAGGTCCACCTACCGGACCTAGGAATTGGATGGGATCCAATTGATCTTAGAGATCTACCTAGTTAAGTTTCATACAGCTTGTTGGCCAAAGTCAAGGTTGTGTGTTATTTAACGGGATCCTAGCCCACTACGAAACTAGGTTTCCTGAGTACTCAATAGAGGGTTAGAGGCTCGCCGAAAAATAGTGGGAGGCCAGTATTAAATTTGCAATTTCGTTTAATACTTGCCAAACACGCGCTTTCAAATTTTTTTCGTCATTATATATTTATATTAGTTGGACTAATATTTTATTGTTTTCTTTTAACAGTTGGACTGTACCCGAAATCGTTAATTGAATAGTTAGACTATTGCAATTAAAATGGCTGGAAAGATTAACGTTAGGGACATTATCATGGGCGAAAATGTCTTTAACGGGGCGAACTTTCCTGACTGGGATATGAACCTCAGGATTATCCTGGGGGATGAGAAGATGCTCTATACGATAGAGAGACCTCTCGGGCCTAAACCCGGAATTGAGCAGCCACTTGAGCTTGAGCTTTGGAAGACTCACAGTGATGACAACTCAACTGCTCAATCCTTCATCCTTGCTGCAATGACCCCATAATTTCGTCATCAAAATAAGGGATTGGATCCCTACGAAATGATGTTGAAATTGAGGCACCTTCACCGATCTAACCTTAGATAGCAGAAGTATGAATTGCAGAAGAAGCTCTTTCGCTCTCGAATGTCAGAGGGTACATCTGTCGAGCACCATGTGTCGCAGATGATTGCTGACATCGAACAGCTGGGTCAGCTGGGCATAACCTTTGAGGCTGAGACTTCCATAGATTTGATCTTACAGTCTCTTCCTGACAGCTGGAGCGGGTTCATCATGAACTATAATATGATGAACCAAGAAAAGACTCTTGGAGAGTTGATGGAAATGCTGAAAGAGGCAGAAAAAGAGCTTTTAAAGGGCAAGAAGCGTGAGACGCACTTCGCTTCGACATCTCAGAAAGCCAAGGCTTGGCTGAAGGCTTCTAAAGGTGTGAAGAAGAAGAAAAGAAAGGGCAAGGCCAAATCATCAAAGTCTTCTGGGAAGGCAAAGGACAAATCCCAAGATGTATGCCTGCAGTGTGGCAAACGGGGTCACTAGAAGCTTGACTTTCGTGAGTATAAGGCGCACATGAAGGAAGTGAAGGCGGGCAAGGCTCCGGCTTCAGGTATGTTTGTTATTGAAATAAACATGTCTACTTCTAGTTTTAAAAATTGGATTTTTGATTCTGGATGTGGTACTCATATATGTACTGATGTGCAGGATCTGCAGATTAGCAGGAGACTGGCTTCAGGAGAGATCGACCTTCGAGTTGGAAATGGGACTAGAGTCGCCGTTTTGGCTGTTGGGACCTATATTTTGGAACTGCCTTCGGGGCATGTACTTACTTTATCAGACTGTTATTATGTATCTAGTTTGACTAGAAACATTATATCTGTATCTTGTTTAACCCATTGTGGGTATACCTTTGTATTTAGGAACACATGGTGTTTTGTTTATAAAGATGATTTTGAGATATGCACTGCTGATTTAAATAATGGTCTTTATATTTTGAATATAAATGAATCTCAAACATATAACATGACAAACAAAATGCTCAAAATGAGTAAAACAGATGAAACTTATATGTGGCATTGTCGTCTGGGACACATAAATAAGACTCGTATATCCACACTTTCGAAGAGTGGATACTTGGACGAATTTGATCCTAATTCATACGACGTATTCGAATCTTATTTATTAGGCAAGATGCCTAAAATGCCTTTTAGCGGTAAAGGCGTTCGTGCCACCGAACTATTAGCCCTCGTTCATAGTGACGTATGTGGGCCCATGTCTAGCCAGGCTAGAGGTAGATATGAATACTTCGTAACCTTTACGAATGATGCATCACGTTATGGTTATGTGTATCTTATGAGACACAAGTCGAAAACTTTTGATAAATTCAAAGAGTTTCGACATGAAGTAGAAAAACAGACTGGCAAAAATATTAAAACATTACGGTCGGACCATGGTGGAGAATACTTAAGCAATGAGTTTCTCGATTACTCGAAAGAGTATGGTATTCTTTCACAGTGGATTCCTCCCGGAACACCTCAATTAAATGGTGTCTCTGAACGGAGAAACCAAACTTTGTTGGACATAGTAAGGTCTATGATGAGTTGCACTGATCTACCAATTTCCTTATGGGATATGCATTTAACAGTGCAATACTTATTTTGAATAAGGTTCCGTCAAAGTCTGTTGGACAGACTCCATATGAAATATTAACAGGAAAGAAACCGGGTTTCTCATTCCTGAAGATTTAGGGATGCTTGGCATAAGTTAAACGTTTGGATGGTACCAAACTAGAACCCAAATTGGATAAATGCCTATTTGTAGGTTATCCTAGGGAAACCAAAGGATATTACTTCTACAACCCACAAGATAACAAGGTATTTATTGCTCTCCATGCGGTTTTCCTTGAAAAGGAATTCCTAAATACAGTGGTAAGTGGGAGGAAAGTAGAACTCGATGAAAATCGTAGTGATACTGTTCCTGGCACCGACTCCCAAACGGAACACTAACAATTCATCAGGGATGAGACTATACCACAATCTTCTAATACACAAGAACCACGTAGATCAGAGAGAGTCAGAAAACAACCTGAGAGGTTTGGGTTTCTGATCTCGCTTCAAGTAGATATTAATCTTATTAAGGATAATGAGCCGACTACATATGAGGAAGTGATACAAGGTATCGACTCTGCTTTATGGCAAGATGCCATGAAGTCCGAAATGGATTCCATGTATACCAACCAAGTCTGGGCACTGGTTGATGCACCAGAAGGCGTAAAGCCGATTGGTTGTAAATGGGTCATCAAGAAGAAGACGGACATGGATGGCAATATACAAACGTACAAAGCTAGGCTTGCAACGAAATGGTATCATCAACGACATGGTGTCGATTACGATGAAACTTTTTCACCTGTTTCCATAATCAAATCCATTCGGATAATGCTTGATATTGCTGCATATTTCGATTATGAAATATGGCAGATGGACGTCAAAATTGATTTCCTTAATAGAAACTTTTTTGAGGATGTTTATATGCAACAGCCTGACGGTTTTGTCGTACCAAAACATGCAAACAAGGTTTGCAAGTTAATTCGATCCATTTATGGATTGAAGCAAGCATCGCGTTCTTGGAACCAACATTTTGATGAGATCATAAAAGAATATGATTTCATTCAAAATGAAGATGATTCTTGTGTATATAAGAAGGTTAGTGGGAGCGCACTAACATTCATTGTCCTTTACGTTGATGATATATTGCTTATTGGCAATGACATTCCCATGCTACAATCGGTGAAAGCTTGGCTTTCATTGAAATTCTCCATGAAAGATCTGTGAGAAGCAGCCTTTATTCTTGGAATAAGGATCTACCAGAATAGATCTAGAAAGCTGCTTGGACTCTCTCAGAGCTCGTACATTGACAAAGTGTTGAAGAGATTCAACATGGATCACTCTAAGAGGGGACTGCTGCCAGTGTCACATGGTGTCTCTTTATCTAAAGACATGTGTCCTAAAACTCAAGATGAGAGAGACAACATGAGTCGGATCCCGTTCACTTCTGCAGTCGGATCAATCATGTATGCCATGATATGTACGCAACCCGATGTCTCATATACTTTGAGCATATACAGTCGCTATCAGGTCGATCCAGGTGATGGTCACTGGATTACTATTAAGAACATCCTTAAGTATCTTAGATGAACTAATGATGCTTTCTTAGTCTATGGAGATGGAGAACTTGAGGTGACTGAATTCACCGACGTAAGTTTCCAAACCGATAAAGACGACTCTAAGTCGCAATCTGGGTACATATTTTATTTGAACAACGGACCAGTGAGCTGGAAATCTTCCAAGCAAGAGACTGTTACCGATTCAACAATAGAAGCGGAATATATCGCTGCAGCTGAAGCAGTAAAAGAGGCAGTTTGGAAACATAAATTCCTAATTGGATTAGGAGTAGTTCTGTTAGCAGCTGAGCCCGTTCCTTTGTATTGTGACAATAATAGGGCTATAGCGCAGGCTAAGGAACCGCGGTCTCATCAACGATCCAAGCATGTACTTTGATGTTTCCATCTGATTCGTGAGATCATTCATCGTGGCGATGTGAAGATCGAAAAGATCACTTCAGATGACAACATTGCAGATCCGCTGACGAAAGCTGTTTCTCAGCAGAAGTTTGAGAGACATGTACATAGTTCATGTGTTAGATACTTGAGTGATTGGCTATGAGCCAAGTGGGAGATTGTTGGTCAATTATGACCCATAGCATCACTATTTGTAAAAGACATTGTGGTTTTTATATAAATTAACTATGTGATAAAGGAAATTGCTATTTTTTCATTTTGTAATTAGATTACTTAAATATATAAATGATAAAAGTCCTTATGATTAGTTCCGGATTAATAGGATATGAGACAGTATCAATCCACGAATGGTTTAATCATTAAATATCCATAGTCATAGTATTATCGAGACTGGACATCGATAATGCGGAATAGACTAGGATTGCACTTGTGCGCGTTATGGAAGCTTAACGGCATAGTTCTCATATATTTAAGTATTGGATACTTATGCAAGTGCGATAAGAGGTTCTGTTAACCGTTAGATCGGGAACAACATCGCTCTGGATAGACCCCTTAGAATCACATTGGTAGTATGACTATGTGTCTATGTGAATCCGAATCAGGGTAGGTGTATGTGGTCTTAACCTGAGACTGGCATCGCTAATACTTGCGACAATCAGTACGCTTTGGTTTTGGTCGTCCGGGGATTTAAAATTTTCTGTGTACGACTCTTCTGGGTTTACTGAGAATCATAGTGTATTGGGTGTGATGTCAAGATGGAAGTGTCACTTCAGTCATATGAAGATGATAATCATGCAGGATACAGAACTGGTACTCTTATATACTGTAGTTATTGGGATAATATGACAAGGTCATGATTATCCAATTAAAGAGACTAGTTGATAGTGATCTGATATATGCTTCGTACGGGGCAGACACAATTCCAGCCCCAAGCCTATCATGTGACATCTGATATTGGATCGAATACGCAATACATAATATACTACGCTTGATAAAGATTATATATTCTTCGTTGAATTTTTCTGGAGAATTGAGAAGACACGGTGCTTTGCTAGAAGCCAACCATGTCTTTTAAATCGGTAAGAATGTGGTACGGGGTACGTATGTGTTCGGATAGTCCGACGACCAGATTTACTGCCAACATATCTAGGAATCTCTTGGGTTGCTTCCCAAAGATTACCCGATGACATTTGATTCGAACAGAATTAATCTAGGATTAATTAAGAGAGAGAAAATGTTGGGAAGCGGCCGCGAATGCGCAGCGGAAAAATAAATAATTAAAATTATGATGCCGCTTTCCATTTGCCCAAGACCCATTTGTTTTTATTATTCTATAAGCCTAGGCATGTTACTATATATTCTAAGCATAAAACTCATAAAACATGCAAAGAACATAAACCTAAACATGCTAACTATCATAAGAACTCTAATTAAAATAAAGAAAGAAAAAGACTTACTTGAACCGTAGACTCCTCCGATCCTCCCTCCAATCTACAAGCTTTTCTCGAACTCAGCAAGCTCTTCCACGTTCCAAAGAGCCACCCAAGTGTGTGACCTCCAAAGATGCACACACCAAAGCCAAAACTCAACGGCAATACTACGCCTTGAGTGCACGGGTATTTTGCCCTTGGTGCTAGCCTAGGCAAATACCTCAAAACTTTTAACTCGGGGTTCCTCTAGTCAATTAGACTTAAGAATCCTCAAAATCAGTGGCTTACTCTTAAAACCTTAGAGTTGCTCACTTATATAAACCCAAGATTTGAAAGGTTTGGTGCAATAATTTGTGAAGAATTCTTTGGGTTTATATAGTGCTCCAAAGACAACAAAATTAATTAAGAATCCGATGTGGGATAAAAGCAAATTTAATCTTAGCCATTGGATCTTAATTTAGTGGTTTAATGAAATTATAAAACCCTAATAAGAGTTTGGGCCGAATTGGAATTAAAAAAAATAAATTTAAATAAATTTTTTTTACTATTCATGCATTACTATTCATGTAAATAGTATTTTTTATCTATTTATTCCAATTCCCAAAGTGCCCCTATCGTCATTCACCAATCCCTAAGCCACTATGGAACCTCATAAATGATCTGTTCAATAATTAAACACATTGAACCATTTATGAACAATTCCTACAGCAATCATATATGCTGTTAAATATGTATTGTGCACTGTTAACCATTGATTTCGACTTTGTTGTGTGTGACCTTTTGGGTTCCCCTCGAGTTGGACATGAAATGAATCGTGATTATTTAATCGAACATAAATTATCCTCCGATCAGATGGTCGTTCGATTGCAATGACCAAGGTTGACATCTAGCAACATGACAATGCCCCCAAATGAGAAGGAAAGATATATATACCCATTCTGTATGCGATTTACATATGATACGGTCCCTCGCCTTACTGTATCTCCACCTATTGACTTAGGGTACAGAAAGTGTCTACCCATATGGTCAAATGTATGATGTTGATAGTGTCATGAATCGTGCTAACCCAAGAATCTCACATGATTCTTCCGCTGTGGCCACAGTCTCAAGCACTGATCACACATATCAACCCGCGAACTGGAATATTACTCTTATAAGAACATATTATCTGAGAGAGTGTCGATTCTCTGTTGTATCTTTACAAACTTCATATGTTTCAACAAATGACCCAATCATACCCTTATGACCGGATCTTTTGAACTGGGGAAGGAGAATGTCAAAGTTATTTGATCCACACATAAGATTGTAAAGACCTCAATTCTAAGGACTAGTCATATAATCGATACATGAAAGTTCTCACAGACACATGGGATAAACACTCCATATGAAAACTTTCGGCGGTCAGTTCGATGGACACGAGCAACCCATGCATCCATGTGATACACCAAGCGGACGGATCTCCGCTAGTAGCCTATGAGATCGCCTACCCCACTTAAGGGCTGATCATATCATCATGCTAGTCTCTCCGCTTTGTGAACGCCCAGATTATTCACAATACTATTGTTGGGTTTCTATTAAGTCCCAAGATCAATTTCAAGCAATGAAACATGTGTGAAATACAACAATGAAGAATGGCGGAATCATACTTACATTGAACGGTTATTGCGATGTGAGGAACAACAAAAACTTCAAGCTTTCCTTCCATGGTGCTCTCGGCATTTGATGAGTGGTATTTATATCACTATTTCCCACTCATTTAACCTAATATTTTGTATTGTTTCTTGAGTTTTGTGAATGTTTTGATGTGTTTTGTGTTATTTTGTAGATAAATAAAGTTTGGACAGCACTGGAGGCAATTTGAGGCAAAACCGGACAAAAATGCGTCAACAGGGATATTTTCGTCTCTTCAGCGTCGCGCCGCCCAGACCTTCCGCGCCGCGACGCCCAGCGTGCGCCGAATCTGCTAACATGCGCCGGGTCCACAAAATCAGAATCTGAGAAAAGTTGACTTTGCTAACGTGCGCCGTGACACGTGTCACTATCACAACAGAGATGCTAAAATGCGCCGTGCCACGTGTCGAAATTCTATTGCTTGGACGGCCGCCGCCCCACGTGTCGCCACGTTGTCTTCCACATCATCAGAGTGACGTCACCAATGACGTCATGAATAGTGCCACGTCATCAATGACGTCATCACAATAATTGAGTCTTAGCCGCCTTGCCACGTGTCGCTTCAACAGTCAGCCGCCATGCCACGTGTCGCCTTCTCATCGTGCCACGTCAACCAAATAGTGAAAAATCCAGCGTCGCGACGCTGAGGGCTTGGCGTCGCGACGCGCGAACAGTGACCAAACAGTGAAAACTTTTGCTATAAATAGATGGCGAATTTTCAGATTTTATAGACCACACACCTCTCTCTCTCTTGATTTCTCTCTCTAGAGAGAGTTTCTCTCTCTAGAATTTTTACTTTTATTTTTAGTTTTTTTTAATTTATTTGTAATTTATTTTTATTACCATTTGTAATAATAGTAATTTAATTTTTACTTTTTACTTTTTACAGTTTTTACTATTCATGAGAAAGTAATTTCCCAGCTAGGGTGAAAGGTAATTCTTTTACTATTACTATTTAGATTAATCTCCCTTAAAAATAATATATTAACTATTTAAAATTCTGATTAATAAAGGAATACCGCTATATTGGTCGGTTGGTATATATTATTTTCTGTTAGTTTGAACCTGATTAATCAAGGATACCGCCAGATTGGTCGGTTGATAAATTTATTTTGGTACCGCCTTTATGGCTGGATTATGGACAAATATTACCGCCTATATGGCTGGTTGGACTTAATTGGACTTAATCAGGATACCGCCAGATTGGTCGGTTGGTTAAATAATATCACAAGTTTATATATTATTTTATGGGAGATATCTAAATAGTAGTAGTAAAAGTAATTCCTTTTACCTTAGCATTTTATTTTATTGTAATTTACTTTTTAGCATTTTATTTTATGTCTTTTAATTTTATGTTTTTACTAGTTATAATTATGTGTTAGTTTTTCTAAGGTTGTGATGAATTTCAATATCACCGGTTTATAAGGGTTAGATTATAGTTTGGGTAATATAATGATTTATTTATTGAGTCTTAATCTTAATGCTTTTTATTAACTGATCACTAATAAAATTGATTAGGTAAACTTAAAATGAACTAGACATAGAGATTTTAAGTTTAAAACCTTAGACTCAATAGCCAACGATCTTCCTTGAGGATAGATAACCCTTTAATAGATTTCCTTACAGGATAGGAATATACCTGTCGGGCGAGGGTAGCCATAAATTGGAACTTAATCTTAATGAATCCAGATAATGTGGTTGACATAGGAATATGGTTCAATTGGGTTATACTGGGTATTTGTGTCTGACCATCGACAGATGCTTTCGCATAATTTTGTGTTCCAGGTTAATAAATCATTGTATTTCCTAACTATAAAATAATCACTTCATTTTTATAATGATATTGGAATAAATCACAACCCTAGATCTTTGTGTCTTTTGTTATTTTCCTTAGTATTTTCTTTTGTCTTTTTATTATTTATTTTGCAAAGCCACACTCAACCAAACAAACAAACAATCTCTCTCTTAACCATTTAATTAGATATTTGTAATTAAATAGATTCAACAATTAATAACAACAGTAGGAAATAAGTCCTCGTGGGATCGATATTTTTATACTACTTGAACGATACGTGCGCTTGCGTTATACGTGTGTGTTTACGCCGGTCAAGTTTTTGGCGCCGTTGCCGGGGACTTATATTTCTTGAGTTGTTAATTTTGAAACTATCTAATTTACTTGTATCTAATTTTCTTTATTTTTATCTGTAATTTTTATTTCTTTTGTTTTCAGGTGATTTAAAAAATGGAACATTATTGGGAGATTGAAAAATCACGAGCTTTACAAGAAGATACACCCCAAATCTGGGAGCAACAGTCCGGTTTTCTGAGGCCTGTTGTCGAGCCCAATGACTATCACTGGATGCCAGAACCAAGTAATATTACTTTTGCTCAACAGAACTCAATGTGGAGATGTGACATATGTAATGGTAACCACCCAAGCGATTATTGCGAGTACAACTACAATTCAGGGTGGCAGAACTATCAGAATCCTTCATGGTATGATGAGCCAACATATTTCACAGAACCATCATATTTTCCATCTTATCCACCATCTTCCTTCGATCCTTATCAAGAACCAGAACCATCCGAGGAAGATCAATTAATTCACATGTTCAAAGAACAAGGAGCTCGATTTGATGCACAAATTCAGAGTAACGCAGAATCCATACAGAGAATGACAGATCATATCAGACAATTAACAGAAAACCAGAACATCATACCTCAAGAACCAGTTTCAGATGACACTGATGAAGCCTTCGAGTACCCAGAAATCCACGATGACACCTTAACAGAGGAGGAGGTTGAGCGGTATCAACAACCAGAGGTATCAGTTCAGGAACCCGAACCGGCAAAGTCTCGATTTGATTTCTATTATTCAGATTCTGACGAGGATGAAACTGAGCTGTTTGTGCCAACTGCATCAAAAATTGAGGATGAAATTCTGTATCCTCAAAATGAAGATCTTGGAGATTCCATTGCACAAATGTTTGATGAAGAAATACCTGAGCCAATCATTTCAACCAGATCAGAGGATGAAGACCTAAAATCTAACATTTCTTTTCAGGTTGAAAATTTTGAAACATGTATTTCACAGATGACAGATGAAGAGCTGAATGCAGAAATTTTCAAATACATCTGTGAAGAAAAGGTGGAGCAAGAAGCAGAGCAAATAGAAGAGCAAATATCTGACCTTATTAAAGATCCAGAGCATTCAGGAGAAACATCGCTGTTTTGGGGAGTACAAATCAAAGAAACCACCCAGAAGCTTGAAAGAATGGAACTTCCATTCCAAGTCAAGCACCATACGAGACCTCCTAATTTTATTACTTTCTTTTCAGGAACCAATGGAGCAACAAGGATAAAAAGGTGACACGAGCATTGAATAAGACAAAATTCTTTTTACCACTTTACCGTTGGAAGAGACCCTTCAAAAGCAACGCTCACGGGATTGTCTTTAATCGGACATCCAAAACGACATTGAAACCTCCTTAACATGAATTTCAGTCACGTCTGGCTGAAGACGAAAAATTTAGCGCTAGCAGGGAGGCAACCCATGCAATTTGTTGTAATTTATTTAATTATTTATTTATTTTTGTGTGTGAACTTTTTAAGTTGTGTGAGTTTTGCAGGAAAAATTAAAATGGAATTTATCAGGACAAAGCAAGCCAGTACAAGCGGGATTTTCACAAAATAAAAATTTGACAAAATCACGAAGATACAAAGTCAATCCAGAAAAGACGGCCGAGTAAGAAGTCTACTTTTGGGACGCGTCCCTATGGATTCATCTGTCGCAAGACATGGTTTTGCCAAAAAAAAAAAAAAAAAAAAAAAAAAAAAAAAAATCCCTAAAAATTACCGAGCGTCGCGACGCACGACCAATTTCACAGCGTCGCGACACTGGTTTGTTTACAAGCCTAAAACCAGCAGCCACCACGCACAGATCACTCCTCCTTCTTCACAGATCTCACCATTTCTCTCAACCAACCCAGCAGCCAATTCCATCCACAACCGAACCACCAATCACCATCATCACCACCAACATCACCACCAACCACCATCACCTCAAAAAACCGAATCCACCAAGCCACTGCCGTGTACCCTTCATCACTCAGCCGTTCAGCCACCTCACCGAGACCAAAAGACGAGATCTACCCAGAAACCAGAAACCCACCTTTGCCGAGCCAGATCTGCCGTGAACCTCACCACCGAGAGACAACCAACAACCGCAACACTCACCATCCGAGCCAACCCTGCCTTGACTCAACCACCACCAACGAACCAAGCCGAGATCAACCAAGACTGCCACTCCACTGTCTCGCCGAGTCTTAACCACCACCACCAAGTCAAGATCGACACCCTCTTCATCTTTGCCGAGACCTTCATCGCCGATTCCGAGCACCAACCACCTCGCCTGGACTGAACCGGAGCCGTGACTCAACAACCAAAACACCACCAAACCGAGAACCACCACAGCCACGCCACTGCCAAAACCGACAAAGCCGAGACACCCAAACCGTGAATCACAAAGACAGTCACCAAACCACGATCAAAACCTTCCATAATCAGATCTGATTTTTGTGGATAATTTGTGTGGTTAATTTTGAAATTGGATGTTTACAGTTTTGATAAATTTTGGCAGTAAAGGGGATAAACGAAAATTGAATAAGTTTGTGGTTGATTTTGTTGAAATTGGGGATTGTGAATTTGAAAATTTGGCAGTGAATAACTGGCTGAATTCTGAGTTTAGAATTCCAGATCGATGGTAGTTTGATTAGTAGTTGTAGGGGCGAAGAATTGAATTGGAGTGTTTGTGGCATTTGATAGATTTAGGTTGTGTTGGATAATCAAAAATTCAGGGGAGACTCTGTCGGATTTTTCTAAAAAATGCCAAAGTTGGGATTTGATTGGTGATAATTTTTTAGGATGAATTTGGCGAGATTTTAAATTTTTAGAGGAAACTCTGTCGAAATTTTCACTAAAAAAATCGTCAAGTATCAATTGGACATAAATTTTTCCTATCGGTAATTTTTCCTGTAAAATTTCAGCTGACTAGGTAATATCTTCTAATCTCTTTTGTGTATACATAGTGTGAACTTTTTAATTTTGTATGTTATTTTTGTAGGGAAAAGCACAAGCAAAGCATTTTAAGACAGAAAGAATTATGTTTGGCAATCAAAGATGAGAAACAATTCATTAGCGATGGCTGAATAAGGAATGAAATCTTAAGATACATCCTAATGAATTTATACTACGCGAGTGGCGTATTGCATACACAATTCCGTTGCCTTAATTATTGCTTTGATTCGCTTTTCTTTTGGAATTATCTTATTTTCGTAGACAGGATCCAGACTTTTTGACCTTTCACGATCCATTTTGTTGTTTAGCTAACAAGCGTCCTCTGGAAGATACTTGTACTATTTTTACTCACCCCTTTCAGGTACTATAAATTCATCGCCCGTTAGTGCACTTTTGAAGGCATCCATAGTTGAGAAAGTATATATAAAAAAAAATGGAAGCCACTTCAAGAAGACGAGTTGAAAACATTTGTGTGTTTTGCGGTAGTACTGTTGGTACTAAACCACAATACATAGAAGCAGCACAGGAATTGGGTCGAGTCTTAGCCGCAATGAATATACACTTAATATATGGCGGAGGTAATCTCGGACTAATGGGGATTGTATCAAAGGCCGTACAGGAAGGAGGCAGTCATGTTTTGGGAATCGTACCAAAACCCTTGGCAGAGGCTAACCTTATTGGATCATCAAACGGAGAGAACTAATCGTGCCAGGTATGTCTGAACGACTGGTAGAAATGATTAACCGTTCTGATGCTTTTATTGCTTTGCCAGGAGGCTGGGCACATTGGAGGAAATTTTTATTGTACTATCTTGGGCGAACCTAAACATACACCAGAAACCAATTGGGCTGTACAACGTTGATGGGTTTTATGATTTCCTTTGTGTGTTTCTTGATGATGCTCGGAGAAATGGGTTCGTGTCGAAACCTATGAAAGAACTCCTCTTCACTGCCAGAACTGCTCCAGATTTAATTGACCAACTCATAGCCTATGAACCGAAAGTTGACCCTATCATATCAAAGATAAATGGTCCGAGGACGATCGTGGTAAGAGACGTCGAATTAATCTGGATCTTAACCTGTAATTTTCCTGTAGTATTTCAACTAACCAGTATTATTTTCTAAACTCTTCTTCTACTGTTTAAGACATTGGGGACAATGTCTCATTTAGGTTGGGGGTGAGGTATAGTTAATAGTACTTGTTTGTATTGGTTTTTATTTTTAGTCCAAAATTTTTCGAAAAATACAAAAAAATGAAAATTTTTCTAAAATTACAAAAATATTTTGCTTTTTTTGTGTTTTTATTTTGACTAAAAAGGTGAATTGGTAAGAAATAGCCGAGTAAGGAATTTCCGCTCCTGAGACGTATCTCAATCCATATTTCGAAATAAGTTAATTTTTGTTTATTTCATTTTGAATTATTTAATTTGTGAATTCTCCATAATACTGACTAAAATGAATCTTCTTATGTTCAGTTGACAGGTATTATGAACTTACATGGAAACATACGGACATGAGCTAAAATTGAAAAGTTTGTAATATTCCGTGCTCTAGTTTAATGGAGGAAGCATCTATAAATAGTTATGGAATAAAAAAAAAAAAAAAAAAAAAAAAAAAAATCTGATGTAAAAAAAAAAATAAAGTATCTAAGATCCGGGTTATTAAGTCTGTAAGGGTGTTTTAACACCTAGTGCCCTAAAACCAACTGGTTTGGGAGTCATTGGCCCAAAGCTCGTTACATGGATCGAAGATACTGCAAAAATATATTCATATCTGAAGTCTGAGTAATTAAGTTCGTAGGGGTGTCTTAACACCTGGTGCCCTAAAGCCAACTGGTTTGGGAGTCACCAACCCAAAGCTCGCTACATAGACGGAAGGTATTGTATATAAATAAAAAGTCAAAATTCAGAAAAGCAAAGAAAAAATCAGAAAATTATTCCATTACTACAAAAAGGTGTGAAATCTGATAGAACTTTAGGACAAAAATATTACTCTCTTATCAACTGCACTTATGACTGTTGTGGGCAAAAATGAGTTGTTTAATATTATGTTGACTGTGTATATGGAATGGTAAAAATAATCGGAGAATTTACTTATTCGGTAATTTAGAAAGAAACAAAACTACTAGTAACTTGTAGTAGAAGTTTCACCTGATTAGTTACTACTTTCTTTATTCTCTTTTCGCTTGTCTTTTTGCTTTTGTGTGCATTAGTTTTAATACATTTTTACTTTTGTAAAATGTTTGTGGGTATCATTGCTGTAAACCCTCACGAGACTACAACTCGTCCACTAGGGACACCTAGGGGTTTAAAGGCTTGTTGCATATGCTAAATGCAACCGTGATCCCTACGAAAATGGCTTAGTTAAATTTTATTATGTTATTCTTGTATTTTGCTCGAGGACTAGCAAAATGTTAGGTTTGGGGGTGTGATGAGTGGTATTTATATCACTATTTCCCACTCATTTAACCTAATATTTTGTATTGTTTCTTGAGTTTTGTGAATGTTTTGATGTGTTTTGTGTTATTTTGTAGATAATAAAGTTTGGACAGCACTGGAGGCAATTTGAGGCAAAACCGGACAAAAATGCGTCAACAGGGATATTTTCGTCTCTTCAGCGTCGCGCCGCCCAGACCTTCCGCGCCGCGACGCCCAGCGTGCGCCGAATCTGCTAACATGCGCCGGGTCCACAAAATCAGAATCTGAGAAAAGTTGACTTTGCTAACGTGCGCCGTGACACGTGTCACATCACAACAGAGATGCTAAAATGCGCCGTGCCACGTGTCGAAATTTATTGCTTGGACGGCCGCCGCCCCACGTGTCGCCACGTTGTCTTCCACATCATCAGAGTGACGTCACCAATGACGTCATGAATAGTGCCACGTCATCAATGACGTCATCACAATAATTGAGTCTTAGCCGCCTTGCCACGTGTCGCTTCAACAGTCAGCCGCCATGCCACGTGTCGCCTTCTCATCGTGCCACGTCAACCAAATAGTGAAAAATCCAGCGTCGCGACGCTGAGGGCTTGCGTCGCGACGCGCGAACAGTGACCAAACAGTGAAAACTTTTGCTATAAATAGATGGCGAATTTTCAGATTTTATAGACCACACACCTCTCTCTCTCTTGATTTCTCTCTCTAGAGAGAGTTTCTCTCTCTAGAATTTTTACTTTTATTTTAGTTTTTTTTAATTTATTTGTAATTATTTTTATTACCATTTGTAATAATAGTAATTTAATTTTTACTTTTTACTTTTTACAGTTTTACTATTCATGAGAAAGTAATTTCCCAGCTAGGGTGAAAGGTAATTCTTTTACTATTACTATTTAGATTAATCTCCCTTAAAAATAATATATTAACTATTTAAAATTCTGATTAATAAAGGATACCGCTATATTGGTCGGTGGTATATTTATTTTCTGTTAGTTTGAACCTGATTAATCAAGGATACCGCCAGATTGGTCGGTTGATAAATTTATTTTGGTACCGCCTTTATGGCTGGATTATGGACAAATATTACCGCCTATATGGCTGGTTGGACTTAATTGGACTTAATCAGGATACCGCCAGATTGGTCGGTTGGTTAAATAATATCACAAGTTTATATATTATTTTATGGGAGATATCTAAATTAGTAGTAGTAAAAGTAATTCCTTTTACCTTAGCATTTTATTTTATTGTAATTTACTTTTTAGCATTTTTATTTTATGTCTTTTAATTTTATGTTTTTACTAGTTATAATTATGTGTTAGTTTTTCAGGTTGTGATGAATTTCAATATCACCGGTTTATAAGGGTTAGATTATAGTTTGGGTAATATAATGATTTATTTATTGAGTCTTAATCTTAATGCTTTTTATTAACTGATCACTAATAAAATTGATTAGGTAAACTTAAAATGAACTAGACATAGAGATTTTAAGTTTAAAACCTTAGACTCAATAGCCAACGATCTTCCTTGAGGATAGATAACCCTTTAATAGATTTCCTTACAGGATAGGAATATACCTGTCGGGCGAGGGTAGCCATAAATTGGAACTTAATCTTAATGAATCCAGATAATGTGGTTGACATAGGAATATGGTTCAATTGGGTTATCTGGGTATTTGTGTCTGACCATCGACAGATGCTTTCGCATAATTTTGTGTTCCAGGTTAATAAATCATTGTATTTCCTAACTATAAAATAATCACTTCATTTTTATAATGATATTGGAATAAATCACAACCCTAGATCTTTGTGTCTTTTGTTATTTTCCTTAGTATTTTCTTTTGTCTTTTTATTTATTTATTTTGCAAAGCCACACTCACCAAACAAACAAACAATCTCTCTCTTAACCATTTAATTAGATATTTGTAATTAAATAGATTCAACAATTAATAACAACAGTAGGAAATAAGTCCTCGTGGGATCGATATTTTTATACTACTTGAACGATACGTGCGCTTGCGTTATACGTGTGTGTTTACGCCGGTCAGCATTTGCTCCATTTTTGTGCTCCAAAAATTCGGCCATGGTGGTCCTTCAAGTTCCAAGCTTTGGATGTGATTCCATGCCCACGGATGAGTTTCCATATCACCTTCGTAAGACTCCGGAAGTGTGCTAGCACCTTGGAAATTTTGCCATAAAATTTCCTAAGCTTCTCCTTCATCTCACGGTTTTGACAGAAAAATGGAGGAAGAAAATGGCCCTTGGCCGAGAGATGCAAAGAGAGAAGAAGAGAGAATGAGTTGTGTTAGGTTGGTTTTGTTTTCCAAAAACAAATAAATGATATACCAAATTCAAAATTTGGTAAATGGCATTTAAGCCATCCAACTACCACCATCAATCACAAGTGACAAGTTATCACATCACTCAAAGTGACTAGACATCACATCAATCAAAGTGACTAATGATTTGACGCTTGATGTGACTTGTGGGCCGCACTTGAATTCGAAATGTGAGTGCGCCCGCAAACACTCCCGGGCTCAGGTTCGCTAATTCCGAATTAATGAATTTTTCGTTGCGACGTAATTAAATCAAATTTAATTAAATAATTATGCATAGTAAAATTACTATTCACATCGCTAACGAATTAATTCTAAATTAACTCGTTCGCCCGAATTAAAATCTAATTTTAATTCCGCGTCGAAATCCAATTTCGTATAATATATCGAATATATTATTTTATCGATTAATTCCAAATTAATCGTTCTCTCTCTTTAAATAATATTTTATCCCAGATAAAATATCTCTGTAACTAATCCCAGATTAATTTTCTCTATCTACTAATTAATCACAGATTAATAAAGTGTGAGTCATACGTCATCGGTGAATCTTCGGGAAGCGACCCATGAGATCCCCGGATATGTTGGCAGTAAATTCAGTCGTCGGACTATCCGAACACGTACGTACCTAGTACTACGTTTTTACCAATTTACAAGACATGGTTGGCTTCTAGCAAAACACCGTGCCCACCCAATTCTCCAGAAATATTCTTACTGGAATATACGTAGTATTGCGTATTTCGATCCAGCATCGGTTGTCACGTGCTAGGCCTGAGGCTGGAATTGTGTCTGCCCCGTACGAAGCACATATCGGATCTCTGGTAACTAGTCTCTATTATCGGATAATCATGACCTATTAATATTATTCCGATGACTGCAGTACATAAGAGCACCAGTTTCGTATCCTACGTGATCATCATCTCCACTATGACTGGAGTGATACTTCCGTCTTGACATCACACCCAATACACTACGATTCTCAATATACCCAGAAGAGGCCTACACAGAACCCTGTTAAAGCCTTGGACGACCAAAACTAAAGTATATTGATTGTTGCAAGTATTAGCGGTGCAAGTCTCAGGTTAAGACCTAATACACCTACCCTAATTCGGACTTCCATAGACACATAGTCATACTACCAATGGAATTCCAAGGGGTCTATCCAGAGCGAAGCTGTTCCTGTACCATCGGTAAACACAACCTCCTATTACACTTGCATGAGTATCATATACCCAAATATATGAGAACTATGTCGTTATGCTCCCACAACGCGCACAAGTGTAATACTAGTCTTTTACGCATTATCGATGTCCAATCTCGATAATACTCTGACTAAGGATATTTAATGATTAAACCTTCGTGGATTGATACTGTCTCATATCATCTCAATTCGAAACTAATAATAAAGACCTTCTATCATTTATACATCTTGGTAATCTAATTACAAATGATAAAAGAGCAATTTCCTTTGTCACATAGTTAATTTGTACAACAACACCATGACATGTACAAATAGTGATGCTATGGGTCATAATTGTCCAACAACTATGACTAGGAATATTTAAGAGTAATGATTCTCATAAGGCTTGGAAGCCATAGTCTTATTACTCCAAGGGCTCTATTACAGTGTTGATGATTCATATAAGTTATGTAAGACACGTATAATAAAGATTGCCATTTTATTAATTAATAAAAATATTACAAATACATGTACATATAGCCCATCCACAAGTTGGGTATATGGCATATCCCTAACAATCTCCCACTTGCACTATAGCCAACTAGTATGAATCTGGACACCATACTCTCGGGTGTGCCTATCATGCTTTTGTTGAGTCAGCCCTTTAGTCAGAGAATCTGCAAGATTATCTTCTGTGGGTATTTTCTCTATAATAACTTCTTTTCTCTCAACAATCTCCCTGATGAGATGAAATCGCCTGAGTACATGCTTGGATTTCTGGTGGGACCTTGGTTCATTTGATTGAGCAATGGCGCCCGTATTGTCACAGTACATCGTGATGCCATTCTTTATCGCAGGAAGCACTTCCAGTTCCGTGATGAACTTCTTTATCCAGACTGCTTCTTTAGCTGCCTCAGATGCTGCAGTATACTCGGCTTCAGTGGTGGAGTCTGCTATAGTTAACTGCTTTGAGCTTTTCTAACTGACAGCACCACCATTCAAAGTAAACAGATATCCTGTTTGTGATCTGATGTCATCCCTTTCGGTCGGAAAGCTCGCATCACAGTAACCAATGACTTTCATCTCATAACAGTCTTCGTATGTCAAACAGATATCCTGTTTGAGGATTGTTTTGACAGCTGCCCAGTGTTGCTCACCAGGATTTGCCTGATATATGCTCGTTATGCTAAGAGCATAAGAGACATCAGGTCTTGTACATAGCATGGCGTACATGATCGATCCTATTGCTGAAGCATAAGAGATCATACTCATACGTTCTCTATCTGAATGAGTATGTGGACATTGCTCCTTAGATAATTTGATTCCATGACAAGTAGGTAAATGACCTATTTTGGAATCTTCTATTTTGAATCTTTTCAAAACTTTATCTATGTACGTAGATTGAGAAAGTCCTAACAACCTCTTAGATCTATCACAGTAGATCTTAATGCCGAGGATGTAGGCTGCTTCTCCCAAAGCTTTCATGGAGAAATTCTGAGATAACCATGTTGGACAATTATGACCCATAGCGTCACTATTTGTACAGATCATGATGTTGTTGTACAAATTAACTATGTGAAAAAGGAGATTGCACTCTTATCATTTGTGATTAGATCACCTAGATGTATAAATGATAGGAGGTCCTTATGATTAGTTCCTGGATTGAGATGATATGAGACAGTATCATTCCACGAAGGATTAATCATTAAATATCCCTAGTCGTAGTATTATCGAGACTGGACATCGATAATGCGGAATAGACTAGTATCGCACTTGTGCGCGTTGTGGGAGCACAACGACATAGTTCTTATATATTTAAGTATTGGATACTTATGCAAGTGTGATAGGAGGTTGTGTTTACCGATGATACGGAAACAGCTTCGCTCTGGATAGACCCCTCGGAATTCCATTGGTAATATGACTATGTGTCTATGGAAGTCCGACATCAGGGTAGGTGTATTTGGTCTTAACCTGAGACTTGTACCGCTAATACTTGCGACAATCAATATGCTTTGGTTTTGGTCGTCCAGGGCTTTAACCGGTTCTGTGTACGCCTCTGCTGGGTATATTAAGAATCGTAGTGTATTGGGTGTGATATCAAGATGGAAGTATCACTCTAGTCATAGTGGAGATGATGTCACGTAGGATACGGAACTAGTGCTCTTAAGTACTGCAATCATTGGGATGATATGACTAGGTCATGTTCATCCGATTATAGAGACTAGTTACCAGACATCCGACATGTGTTTCGTATGGGGCAGACACAATCCAGCCCCAGGCCTAGCACGTGACATTCGATACTGGATCGCAATATGCAATACTACGTATACTACACCTGACATAGATTATATATTCCAGTAAGAATATTTCTGGAGAATTGGGTAGGCACGGTGCTTTGTTAGAAGCCAACCGTATCTTGTAAATAGGTAAGCACGTGGTACGAGGTACGCACGTATTCGGATAATCCGATGACTGTATTTACTGCCAACATATCCAGGGATCTCTTGGGTCGCTTCCCAAAGATTCACCGATGACAGTTGACTTAAACTAGAATTAATCTGGGATTAATTTAGAGAGAGAAAATTAATCTGGGATTAATTGAGGCATTATTTAATCTGGGATTAAATGTGTTCGGAAGAGAGAGAACACGATTAATTTGGAATTAATCGGTAAAATAAATTTAATAGTTAAATTGATTTTTCTATTTAAATTATTCGTATGGGCTAAAATTAATATATCGGATATATTAATATGAATTGGATTTCATTACGAAATGAAGTTGGACTTTAATACGAACGAACGAATTAATTTAGAATTAATTCGTAAACGACGTTCGTAATATATTTGCGAGGCATCGTTATTTAATTAAATTAGATTTAATTATTTAGTGACGAAAGTTCGTTTAATCAGATTAAACGGATCCGAGCCGCGGCAAATATTCGTAGAGACCTATCTTTTGAATTTTGAATTCAAAAGAGTGTGGGGCCCACTTCACATGTGTGAAGTGGTAGTTGAGAGAGTAGTTGGCAATTATGCCAAAACCAATTGCTTTTCAACTACATGGTTTTGGTTTTTGGAAAACCAAGACCCAACTACCAAGTTTGGGTGAAAAGGGTAAAACCCTTTACCAAACCTAACTCTCTCACTTCTAACACAACACTTGGAACAAAGAAAACCCTAATTGACTCAACAATGGGCGTGAGCTTCCTCATCCTTTCTCTTTGATTTTATTGCAAAATCAAACTAGCTAGCACTTGTAGAAGTCTTCTAAGGTGATAGGGAAACCAACTCAAAGCTTGGAATCAACATTGAAGGTTGATCTTGGAGATCACTTCTCACAACTCAAAGCTTGGAATCAACATTGAAGGTTGGATCTTGGAGATCACTTCTCACAACTCAAAGCTTGGAATCAACAAAGGAAGCATCTTGGAGATCTTCTTCTCAAAAATTTTAAAATCCAAATCTGTTCATTGTAAGTATATTCCGCAACTTATAATGAATTTGTGAACACCTTTTCTTGCTTATTAGATCCTTGGCATGTTCTAGGAAAACTAACAATGGTATCAAAAGCCAATTTTAAGCATGAAAATGTTATGGTTCATGAGACTAAAATTTGGGGCTTTTATGTTTTGAGCATGATTTCTTCAAATTGATGCTTTGAGCATGCTTAGATTATGTTAACTTAGAGTTGTGCATGATTAGATTTGAGATAAATTGATTGGATCAAATTTTTGAATTCCCCTTAGTGTGGCCGAAACTGTAGCAGTCCACTGCACTTTGATTTTTCAATTTTTACAACATTGGATGTGTTTAAATGCATGATTAAATGTTGATTGTTGGTTTGATTGGATTGGAATCAAAGTCAATAATGTTTATGTTAAATTCAAGAGCATGTTAAGCATGAAATGATGTGTTTTGGATTCAATTTGTGTTGAGCATGAAATGATGTGTTTTGGATTCAATTTGTGTTGAGCATAAATTGATGGATTAAGCATGATTAAGCATGATTAATTAAGTTAATTGGTATTTTGGAAATATTGAGTTTAATTAATTAATCATGGCTAATACACTTTAATTAAAATAATTGTGATATTTGGAATATTATAATTATGTTAATAAGCCTTTAAATTATTAATTGGGCTAAAAGTGTGTATTTGGGCTTAATGGGCTTGATTTGACCAAGTTTGGTTTTGGACTTTTGGATTGGATCCAATTGGGCCCAAAATCAATTCCATAAAATCCAAATACATCACTTGGCCCTTTAAAGAATTTAATTGGGCATAATGGACCTAAATTAATTTGTAGGCAATAGGGTGATTCCTATTGGGCCTTGGCATTTTGGGTTGACCCATTATGGCCAAAGCTCATGCCTTAAGAATTAATTAAAAGCCCATTGGACTTTAATTAAAATGACATTGGATGTTATTGGGCCTTTGAGACCGATTAAGATTGGATTTGGAATCCAAGTCTTTAAGGCTTATAAGTAAGTGTATATATTTAATTGGAATTAAATTGGAATTAGTATTGAATACAAATAAATTGGATTTAAAGTTGTAGTTCAATATAATTCAAGAATACTTACTTTGAGTATTTATTCTTAAACGAGTTTGACTCATGCAAATCAAATCGTTGTTTGAACATTGGATGGTCATTAATTCAAAGATTAATTAATTGGATTAGATTGATTGAATAACATGATTTGTATGAATACATGAATGTGTTGTATGAATAATGTATATCAGATGGATATTAGAAGGGCGAGGGCAATTTTGGAAATTGTAATAAATTTAGAATTTATTAAATTGGACCTGCATGTCCAGCCTTTTATCTACTTTCTCATTGTATTTCTCTTCTCACCAATTCCCCTCAATGTAAATGAGGTTTCTTTATTGTATTATATAATTGGGTAGAAGTTAGAATAGTTGTAGTCGGGGAGAGGAAAGAGAGTGATTTATTCTAGGAACAATTTGTGAGATATCCATCCGCATATCATTATTAATTTATTTATCGCGCTTTATTATGCTTTTAGAATGCATGCTTAAGGGTGTATGATGAGACCTAATTAAAGATAATAAATTGGTTGCCAATTTACGCGAAAAACCCTCAAAACATATTAAGCGTTTTTCCTTCCGTTGAGTGATTCTTACTCAAGATTCAAAGTTGGCATTTGTTTGTTGGCCAAAGTCAAGACCTTTGTCAATTACAGATGTGTTTGAATTATGAGAGTTTTGTTCCATATCGGTGTCTTGTCCAAGTCGTGATTTGTTGGCCAAAGTCAAGATCACTTCTTGTCCATCGACATTGATTACAAAGTTTTCCATGTCAATGGGTCCCGCTTAACTGGAATCATTAAGCTTGTTGTGCCAAAGCCAAAGCTTAGTTGATTCAGAGGAAAAAGGTTAGGAAAATATATTGGATATATTGGCATATATATTGTATATATGTTTCGGACTTGGATGTCCACCTACTGGATCTAGGAATTGGATGAGATCCAATTGATCTTAGAGATCTACCTAGTTAAATATCATACAGCTTGTTGGCCAAAGTCAAGGTTGTGTGTTATTTAACGGGATCATAGCCCACTAGGAAACAAGGTTTCCCGAGTACTTAACAGAGGGTTAGAGGCTCGCCGAAAAATAGTGGGAGGCGATAATTAAATTTGCAATATTCGTTTAATTACTTGCCATACGCGCTCAATCAAATATCATTCGTCAAATATATAAATATATTAGTTGGACTAATATTTAATTGTTGTTTTAATTATACAGTTGGACTGTATTCAAACTACTTCATTTATAGTTGATTTTATAATTTGATTATAGTAATCAATATATTTGAATTTTACCCTTCATTTATAGTTGATTATATAATTTGATTATAGTAATCAATATATTTGAATTTTACCGATCATTTATAGTTGATTATATAATTGGATTATAGTAATCAATATATATTTGATTTTAACCAACAAAATTGTAATTAGTTATATAGTTAGACTATAGTAATCATTACATTAGATTGTACCCGAAATCGTTGATTGGATAGTCAAACTATTGGAATCAAGATAACTGAAAGATTAGTGTTTAAAACATAATCCTGGGTGAAAATGTGTTTAAAAGACTTTAATTTTCAAATTGGGAATAAAATTTCAGGATGGTCCTGGAAACTAATAAGTTACTTTATTTGATAAAATAACATATTAGGCCTAAGCCCAGAGTTAAGCAAATAGTAGAGCATGATCTTTGGAAGATTCATGTGATGATAACTTTAGTGCTTAATCCATTATACTTGTCAAAAGGACTCATTAATTTCCTAATCAGAACTAAGGATTAGATCCTTAAAGTATGATGAAGAAATTGAAGGATCTTCATAGATTTATTCTTAAATCTTAGAAGTATTAAATTGCAATTAATAACTCTTGGAGAGTTAATGGCTATTCTCAAGGAGATAAAGCCAAAGTTTGCAATAAGGCAAGTAGCGCAAGGCGCACCTTACTTCGATATTCTAGAAACCCAACACTTGGCCAAAGGCTTCTGGGATATAGAAAAAGGGCAAAGGTAAAATCATTACTGTCTTCTAGGAAGACAAAGGACATATCCCAAGATGTCTGCTTAAACTGTTGCAAATGGGATCACTGAAGCGTGACTGCCGTATGGACAAAGCAGACATGAAGGAATTGAAGAGGAGCAAGGCTCTGACTTCAAATATGTTTGTCATAAATATGTTCAATACTAGTATTAAAATTGGATTTTAAATACTAAGTGTGATACATAAATATGCATTGATGTGCAGAATCTGCTATGAACAGGATACTGACTTCAATTGAGATTAATCTGCGAATCAGAAACGGGACGAAAGTCGTTGTTTTACTATAGATACCTAAGTTTAGGAACTACCCTTAGGGTGTGTAATTAAATTAGGAAACTGTTATAATGTAACTAGTTTGACTAGAAACATTATCTCCATGTCAGGGTTTAACCCGTTGCGGGTATACCTTTATATTCTAGAACACTAAAGTGTTTTATTTTATAAAGATGATATTGAGATAAACACATTAGATGTGAGTAACATTATTTATATAAATAAATCCCAAACATATAATATGACGAACAAATAGCTCAAACTGATTTGATCAGATAAGACTTATTTGTGGCAGTGTTGTCTGGGACACATTAAACAAGACTCGTACTCCATACTTTTGAAGAGTGGATACTAGGACGGATTTGATTCCATTCAAATGATGTCTACGAATCTAGTTTATTAGGTAAAGTACCTAAAATACCTTTTACTTGGTAAAAGTGTAAGTGCCATCGATTTGCTGGCCCTCGTTCATAGTGACGTATATGGGCCCATGTCTAGCTAGGCTAAATGTGGAAATGAATGTTTCATGACCTTTACGGATGTGGCATCGCGTTATGGTTATGTGTTTCTTATGAAACACGAATCGGAAACTTTTAGAGTTTCGACACGAAATATACAAACGGATCGGCTAAAGTATTAAAATCATCACTGTTTGACCATGATGAAAATACTTAAGCAGTAAGTTTCTCAAATACTTGAAAGAGTATAGTATTCTCTCAATGAGGACTCCTCCCGGAACACGTTAGTTTGACGGTGTGTCCGAACGGAGAAACCGAATTTTGTTGGACATGATAAGGTTAATCATGAGTCGCTCTGAGCTACCATTTTCCTTCGAATGATAAACATTAACAGTGCAATACTTATTTTGAATAAGGTTCCATGAAAATCTGTTGGACAGAATTCATATTAGATGTGAACAGGAAAGAAACTGGGCTTTCTCACTCTTGATGATTTGGGAATGCTAGGCATTCGTTTGGATGATACCAAACTAGAACCCAAATTGGATAAGTGCCTAATGTAATTGGTTATCCTAGGGAAACCAAAGTATAGTACTTATACAACTCACTTGAGAACAATGTAATTGTTGCTCACCATGCGGTTTTCCTAAGAGGAATACCTAAATGCAGTGGTAAGTGGGAGGATAGTAAAACTCGATGAAAATCAGAGTAATACTGTTCAAAGGCACCGATTCCTTAATGGAACACAAACAGTTCATCAAGGATGAAATTGTACCACAATCTTCGAATACACAAGAACCACGTAGGTCGGAGAGAATCAGATGATAACCTGAGAGGTATGGGTTTCTGATCTCACCTCATAAAGATGTCAATCTTATTGAGGAGGACAAACCGACTACATATGAGTAAGTGATACAAGGTATCGACTCCCTATTATGGCAAAGTGCCATGAGTCCGAAATGGATTCCATGTATACCAACTATGTTTAGAGACTAGTTGATGTACCAGTAGGCATTGTGCCTATTGGTACTATATAAGTCTTCAATGAAGACATACATGGAAGGCAACACACCAACGTACTAAGCTAGGCTTGTAGCGGAAAGGTATCGTTATCAACATTGTGTTGATTACAACGAAATCTTTTACCCGTTGCCACGTTAAATCCATTTGGATAATGCTTGCTGATGCTGCATATTTCATTCATGAAATATGGCAGATGAACGTCAAAATCGCTTTCCTTAAACGGAAACCTCTTTGGAGGATGTTTATAACATTTTGACGGTTTTGTCGTACCAAAACAAGCAAACAAGGTTTGCAGGTTATTCGATCCATATATGGATTGAAACAAGCATTGGGTTCTTGGAACTATCGTTTTGATGTAATCATAATGGTGTATGATTTGTTTCAAAACGAATATGATTCTTGTGTATATGAGGAGGTTAGTGGGAGCGCACTGACAATGATGTCCTAAATAATGATGATATGTCATTTTTGGAAATGATATTCCCCTATTACAATCGGTGAAAGCTTGGCTTTCATGAAAAATTCTCCGTAGAATTCTTGGGAGAAACAACCTTTATTCTAGGAATAAAGATCTACTGGGATAGATTTAAAGTTGTTAACACTCTCCGAGAACTCGTACATTGAAAAATATACGCGACCTGGTGTCTCATGTGCTTAGAGCATATGGATTCACAAACAGGTCAATCCAAGTGATAGTCACTGGATTGATATTAAGAACATCCGTTAGTATCTAAGAGAACTAAGAATGATGTCTTAAACTATGGAGAAGGAGAACTTGAAGTGACTGGGATCACTGCTGCAAGTTTTCTAACCGATAAAAATGACTTTAAGTCGCTAAACGGTACTATACAGTTTGAATAACGGAACAGTGAGCTGGAAATCTTCCAAGCAAGATATTGTTATCGAATAAACAACAAATGCGGGTTATTGCTGCGGCTGAGGCTGTAATAGAAGCCATCTGAGTCATTAACAAATCTAATTAGATTAGATATAGTTATGTTAGCAGCTGAGCTAGGCTACAGCGCAGACTAAAGAATTAATGGTCTCATCAACGATCCAGATATATACTTCGACTATTCATCTGATTCGTTCGGATCATACATCGTGGCGATGTGATGATCGAATAAATCGCATCAGACGATAATTATGTAAATCCGCTGACGAAAGCCTTTCCTTAGCAGTTTGAGCGAACCATACATAGTTCGGGTGTAAGACACTCGAGAGACTGGCTATAGGCCAAGTGGGAGATTGTTGGACAATTATGACCCATAGCGTCACTATTTGTACAGATCATGATGTTGTTTTACAAATTAACTATGTGAAAAAGAAGAATGCACTCTTATCATTTGTGATTAGATCACCAAGATGTATAAATGATAGGAGGTCCTTATGATTAGTTCCTGGATTGAGATGATATGAGACAATATCAGTCCACGAAGGATTAATCATTAAATATCCCTAGTCATAGTATTATCGAGATAGGACATCGATAATACGGAATAGACTAGTATCGCACTTGTGCGCGTTGTGGGAGCACAACGACATAGTTCTCATATATTTAAGTATTGGATACTTATGCAAGTGTGATAGGAGGTTGTGTTTACCTATGGTACAGAAACAGCTTCGCTCTGGATAGACCCCTCGGAATTCCATTGGTAATATGACTATGTGTCTATGGAAGTCCGACATCAGGGTAGGTGTATTTGGTCTTAACCTGAGACTTGTACCGCTAATACTTGCGACAATCAATATGTTTTGGTTTTGGTCGTTCACGGCTTTAACCGGTTCTGTGTACGCCTCTGCTGGGTATATTGAGAATCGTAGTGTATTGGGTATGATGTCAAGACGGAAGTATCACTCCAGTCATAGTGGAGATGATGTCACGTAGGATACGGAACTAGTGCTCTTAAGTACTGCAGTCATTGGGATGATATGACTAGGTCATGTTCATCCGATTATAGAGACTAGTTACCAGACATCCGACATGTGCTTCGTATGGGGCAGACACAATCCAGCCCCAGGCCTAGCACGTGACATTCGATACTGGATCGCAATATGCAATACTACGTATACTACGCCTGACATAGGTTATATATTCCAGTAAGAATATTTTTGGAGAATTGGGTAGGCACGGTGCTTTGCTAGAAGCCAACCGTGTCTTGTAAATCGGTAAGCACGTGGTACGAGGTACGCACGTATTCGGATAATCCGATGACTGTATTTACTGCCAACATATCCAGGGATCTCTTGGGTCGCTTCCCAAAGATTCACCGATGACAGTTGACTTAAACTAGAATTAATCTGGGATTAATTTAGAGAGAGAAAATTAATCTGGGATTAATTGAGGCATTATTTAATCTGGGATTAAATGTGTTCGGAAAAGAGAGAACACGATTAATTTGGAATTAATCGGTAAAATAAATTTAATAGTTAAATTTGATTTTTCTATTTAAATTTATTCGTATGGGCTAAAATTAATATATCGGATATATTAATATGAATTGGATTTCATTACGAAATTGAAGTTGGACTTTAATACGAACGAACGAATTAATTTAGAATTAATTCGTAAACGACGTTCGTAATATATTTGCGAGGCATCGTTATTTAATTAAATTAGATTTAATTATTTAGTGACGAAAGTTCGTTTAATCGGATTAAACGGATTCGAGCCGCGGCAAATATTCGTAGAGACCTATCTTTTGAATTTTGAATTCAAAAGAGTGTGAGGCCCACTTCACATGTGTGAAGTGGTAGTTGAGAGAGTAGTTGGCAATTATGCCAAAACCAATTGCTTTTCAACTACATGGTTTTGGTTTTTGGAAAACCAAGACCCAACTACCAAGTTTGGGTGAAAAGGGTAAAACCCTTTACCAAACCTAACTCTCTCACTTCTAACACAACACTTGGAACAAAGAAAACCCTAATTGACTCAATAATGGGCGTGAGCTTCCTCATCCTTTCTCTTTGATTTTGTTGCAAAATCAAACTAGCTAGCACTTGTAGAAGTCTTCTAAGGTGATAGGGAAACAAAGTCAAAGCTTGGAATCAACATTGAAGGTTGGATCTTGGAGATCACTTCTCACAACTCAAAGCTTGGAATCAACATTGAAGGTTGGATCTTGGAGATCACTTCTCACAACTCAAAGCTTGGAATCAACAAAGGAAGCATCTTGGAGATCTTCTTCTCAAAAATTTTAAAATCCAAATCCGTTCATTGTAAGTATATTCCGCAACTTATATTGAATTTGTGAACACCTTTTCTTGCTTATTAGATCCTTGGCATGTTCTAGGAAAACTAACAAACCATTGCTTGGTGGCTTGCATCATGGGAATATCATTCTCGATGATTAATATGTCATCGACATATAATACAAGAAATACAATAGTACTCCCACTACTTTTCATGTAAACACAAGGCTCGTCTACATTTTTTATGAAGTCAAATTCTTTGATTGTCTCATCAAATCGTATATTTCAACTTCTGGAGGCTTGCTTGAGTCCATAAATGGATCGTTTAAGCTTGCATACTTTATTATGATCATCCTTAGATGCAAACCCATCAAGTTGTGTCATATAGACTTCCTCTACGAGGTTCACATTAAGGAAAGCTGTTTTGACATCCATCTGCCAAATCTCATAATCAAAGTGTGCAGCTAGTGCCAGTAAAATTCGAATGGACTTTATCATTGCAACAGGCGAGAAAGTTTCCTCATAGTCCATTCCTTGGATTTTTCTATAACCTTTTTGCCACCAACCTAGTGTTGGAGTTTCTACGGCCCCAAAGATCGAATACAAAACAAGAAATACATGTGAACACATACGAGGGAGTTGCGAAATACTCACATCGATCGGTTGAGTGACGCGGGAGGCAACAAAAATCTGATTTTCTGCTCACTGGACTGCTCGGCAGTGAGCTGCTGTCCTCCACCATTTTCGGCCATCAATCTTCAAGAATCCAAGCTCCAAGCTTCGTCAAATGATTCCCGGCTCATGGGTGGACTTCCCTATCACCTTCGCATGATCCCGGAGTGTGCTAGCACTCTTGATTTTGCAACAAAATCACACTTAGCTTCCCTTCATTTTCGGTTATGCCCAGCAAAACAGAAGAAGAAATGGCGTGAGAGAGAGAGGTAATTTCTTGGCTCCAAAACCGTGAGAAGGAAGAGAGAGATAAAGGAAAATGTGTAATTGATTTTTGGTAATTTAATTTCACAAATCATATACCATTTTTTGCTTTAAAAAGTCAAACCATTAAAGCCATAAATGCCAACCACACACATCAAGTCACATCACTCAATCAATCAATCAATTGTCACATCACTCAAAGTGACATGATTTGACGCTTGATGTGACTAGCGATTTGACACTTGATTTGACTTACGTGCCGCAGTCGAATTCGAAATGCGAATGCGCTCGCAAACAATCCCGGGCTCGGGTTCGCTAATTCCAAATTAACGAATTTTCTGATGCGACGTAATTAAATGATTATGCCTAGGGAAATCACTATTCACGTCGCTAACGAATTAATTCTAAATTAATTCGTTCGCTCGAATTAAAATCTAATTTTAATCCTGCATCGAAATCCAATTTCGTTTAATATATCGAATATATTAATTTATCGATTAATTCCAAATTAATCGTTATCTCTCTTTAATTGATATTTTATCCCAGATAAAATATCTTCGCAATTAATCCCACATTAATTTTCTCTCTCATCTAATTAATCCCAGATTAATTAAAAGTGCGAGTCATACGTCATCGGTGAATCTTTGGGAAGTGACTCATGAGATCCCCGGATATGTTGGCAATAAATACGGTCGTCGAACTATCTGAACACGTACGTACCAAGTACGACGTTTGTACCGATTTACAAGACAAGGTTGGCTTCTAGCAAAGCGCCATGCCTACCCAATTCTCCAGAAATATCCTTACAGGAATAAGGTTCTATATTAGGCGTAGTATACGTAGTATTGCGTATTTCGATCCAGTATCGGATGATGACATGCAAGGCCTGGGGCTGGTACAGTGTCTGCCCCGTACGAAGCATATATCGGATTACGAGCAACTAGTCTCTTTTTTATCGGATAATCATGTCCAAGTCATATTATCCCGACGGTTGCAACCTTTTTAGAGAACCAGTTCTGTATCCCTACGCGATCATCATCTCCATATGACTGGAGTGACACTTCCGTCTTGACATCACACCCAACACACTACGATTCTCAATATACCCAACAGAGGCGTACACAGAACCGGTTAAAGCCCTGGACGACCACAACCAAAGTATATTGATTGTCGCAAGCATTAGCGGTGCAAGTCTCAGATTAAGACCAAATACACCTACCCTGATTTCGGACTTCCATAGACACATAGTCATACTACCAATGGAATTCCGAGGGGGTCTATCCAGAGCGAAGCTGTTTCCCGTACCATCGGTAAAGCATAACCTCCTATTACACTTGCATGAGTATCCTATACCCAAATATAGGAGAACTATGCTGTTTGTGCCCTCACAACGCGCACAAGTGTAATACTAGTCTTTTACGCATTTATCGATGTCCAATCTCGATAATACTCTGACTAGGTATATTAATGATTTATCCTTCGTGGATTGATACTGTCTCATATCATTCTCAATCCAGGAACAAATCATAAGGACCTCCTATCATTTATACATCTTGGTGATCTAATAACAAATGATAAGAGAGCAATCTCCTTTGTCACATAGTTAATTTGTACAACAACACCATGATCTGTACAAATAGTGACGCTATGGGTCATAATTGTCCAACAATCTCCCACTTGGCCTATAGCCAGTCACTCGAGTGTCCTACACCCGAACTATGTACGGTTGGCTCAAACTGCTGAGAAAAGCTTTCGTCAGCGGATTTGCATGATTATCATCTGATGCGATTTATTCGATCATCACATCGCCACGATGTATGATCCGAACGAGTCAGATGAATGTCGAAGTACATATATGGATCGTTGATGAGACCATTAGTTCTTTAGCCTGCACTGAAGCTTAACTCAGCGGCTAAAAGAACTATATCTAATCTAATTAGATTTTGTATCAACCCAGATGGATTCTATTGCTGCCTCAGCTGCAGCAATAACCCGCATCTGTTGTTTATTCGGTAACATTATCTTGCTTGGAAGATTTCCAGCTCACTGTTCCGATATTCAAACTGTACAGTACCGTTTGCGACTTGTAGTCGTTTTATCGGTTTAGAAACTTGCAATAGTGATCCCAGTCACTTCAAGTTCTCCTTCTCCATAGTTTAAGACAGCATCCTTAATTCTCTAAGAAACTAAAGTATGTTCTTAATCTCAATCCAGTGACTATCACATGGATTGGCCTGATTGTGAATCCATATGCTCAAAGCGTATGAGACACCAGGTCGCGTACATTTTTCAATGTACGAGTTCTCGGAGAGTTTTCTCGAAAGCCAAGCTTTCGCCGATTGTAATCATGGGAATATCATTTCCAAGAAATGACATATTATCATTATTTATATAGGACAGCCACTGTCAGTGCGCTCCCACTAACCCTCTTATATACACAAGAATCATTTCGTTTTGAATTAAATCATAAACTATTAAGATTACATCAAAACGATAATTCCAAAAACCTAATGCTTGCTTTAATCCAAACATGGAACGAATAACCCGCAAACCTTGTTTGCTAGTTATTGTACGAGAAAACCGACAGGATGTTGTAAACATCCTCCAAAAGGTTTCTTTTTCAGGAAAGCGATTTTCCCGTTCAGCTGTCATATTTCATAAATGAAACATGCAACATTAGCAAGCATTATCCAATTGGATTTACCATGGCAACAGGTAAAAAGTTTCGTCGTAATCAACACAATGTTGATAACGATACCTTTCCACTAAAAGCCTAGCTTTATACGCTGGTGTGTTGCCATCCATGTACGTCTTCTTTGAAGTCTTATAAAGTACCAATAGGCACAATGCCTTGCGGTACATCAACTAGTATCCAAACTTGTTGATTTACATGGAATCCATTTCGGATATCATGGCTCTTTTCCATAATTAGGGAGTCGATACCTTGTATCACTTCCTCATACGTAGTCAGTTGGTATACCTCAATAAGATTGACATCTTTATGAGGTGAGATCAGAAACCCATACCCCAGGTCATTTTCTGACTCTCTCCGACTTACACGATTCTTATGTATTCGAAGATTACTGGTATAGTTTCATCATCGATGAACTATTTGTGTTCCATTAAGATTCAATGGGTGGAATAGTATTACTCCGATTTTCATCGAGTTTTACTATCCTCCCACTTACCACTGGATATAAGTATTCCTCTTAGGAAAACCGCATGGTGAGTAACAATTAAATTGTTCTCATTGTGAGATGTATAAGTACTATACTTTGGTATCCCTAGGATAACCTACAATTGGCACTTATCGTATTTAGGTTTTAGTTTGGTATCATCTAAACATATGCCCAACATTCCCAAATTTTCAGGAATGAGAAACCCGGTTTCTTTCCTGTTCATATCTAATATGAAATCTGTCAAACAGATTTTTATGGAACCTTATTCAAAATAAGTTCTGCACTGTTTATGCGTATCCGTTGAAGGAAATGGTAGCTCAGAGCGACTTATGATTAACCTTATCATGTCCAACAAAATTCGGTTTATCCGGTTCAGACACATCGTCAAATTGACGTGTTCCGGGAGGAATCCTCATTGAAAGAATACTATACTCTTTCAAGTATTTAAGAAACTTATTGCTTAAGTATTTTCCATTACGGTCTTACCGTGAGAGTTTAATACTTTAGCAGATCTGTTTGTCTATTTCGTGTCGAAACTATAAAAGTTTCCAATTTGTGTTTCAAAAGAAACACATAACCATAACGCGATGCCACATCCGTAAAGGTCACAAAATATTCATATCCACCTCTAGCCTAGCTAGACATGGGCCCACTTGCTTCACTATAAACTAGGGCTAACAGATGGGTGGCATTTACACTTTTACCAAGTAAAGGTGTTTTAGGCACCTTGCCCAATAAACTAGATTCGTAGACTTTATTTGAATAGAATCAAATTTGTCCTAGTATCCACTCTTCAAAAGTGTGGATATACGAGTCTTGTTTAATTGTGTCCCAAACAACAATGCCACAATTAAGTTTCATCTGATCAAATCAGTTTGAGCTATTTGTTTGTCATGTTATATGTTTGAGATTTATTTATATTCAAAATATAAATACTGTTATTCACATCTAATGTGTTTATCTCAATATCATCTTTATATAATAAAACACTTTAGTGTTCTAGAATATAAAGGTCAATCCGCAATGGATTAAACACTGATATAGAGATAATGTTTCTAGTCAAACTAGTTACATTATAACAGTTTCCAAATTTAGGTACACACCCGAATGGTAGTTCCTAAATTAGGTATCTACGGTTAAAACAGCGACAGTCGTCCCGTTTCTAATTCGCAGATTAATCTCAACTGAAGTCAGTATCCTGCTCATAGCAGATTCTGAACATCAACATATATATTTATGTATCACACTAAGTATTAAAATCCAATTTTAATACTAGTAGTGAACATATTATGGCAAACATATTTGAAGTCAAAGCCTTGCTCGTCTTCAATTCCTTCATGTCTGCTTTGTCCAAACGGCAGTCACGCTTCTGCGATCCCGTTTGCCACATTTAAGCAGACATTTTGGGATATGTCCTTTATCTTCCCAGAAGATTATAATGATTTTGCCTTTGCCTATTTCAACACCCCAGAAGCCTTTGGCCTAGCCTTGGCTGACTAGAATATCGAAGTAAGGTGCGCCTTACGCTTCTTGCCTTATTGCAAACTTGGACTTTGTCTCCTTGAGAATAGTCATTAACTCTCCAAGAGTTTAGTATTGCAATTTAGTACTTCTAAAATCTATAAATATATCTATGAAGATCATTCAATTTCTTTATCATACTTTAAGGATCTAATCCTTAGTTCTGATTCAAAAATTAAGGAGTCTACTGCGACAAGCTTAATGGAATAAGCACTAAAGTTATCATCACATAAATCTTCCAAAGATTATGCTCCACTATTTACTTAATTCCTGGCTTAGTCCTAATATGTTATTTTATCAAATAAAGTAACTTATTAGATTTCAGGACTATCCTGAAAATATTATTCCCAATTTGAAAATTAAACCATTTAAATACATTTTCCCTAGGATTATGTTTTAAATGTCAATCTTTCAATTATATCTTGATTTTAATAGTCCAACTATTTAATCAACGATTTAGGTACTATTAAATATAATCATTATTATAGTCCAACTATATTAATCAATTATACTTTATTTTTTGAGTATAGTCCAACTATTTGTTTAAAACAACAATTTAAATATTAGTCCAACTAACATTTAATTTATTTGACGAATGATATTTGATTTGAGCGCGTATGGCAAGTAATTAAACGAATATTGCAAATTCAATTCTTGCCTCCCACTATTTTTCAGCGAGCCTCTAACCCTCTGTCGAGTACTTGGGAAACCGTGTTTCCTAGTGGGCTAGGATCCCGTTAAATATCACACAATCTTGACTTTGGCCAACAAATTGTATGATAATTAACTAGGTAGATCTCTAAGATCAATTGGATCCAATCCAATTCCTAGATCCAGTAGGGGGACATCCAAGTCCGAAACATATATCTTATATATGCCAATATATCCAATATATTACCTAACATTTTTCCTCTGAATCAACTAAGCCTTGGCTTTGACATAACAAACTTAGTGATCCCAGTTAAGCGCGACCCATTGACCATGGAAAACTTCGTAATCAATGTCGATGGACAAGAAGTAGTCTTGACTTTGGCCAAGAAACCACAACTTGGACAAGACACTGATATGGAACAAAGCTCTCGTGATTCAAACACATCCTCGACGGACAAAGGCCTTGACTTTGGCCAACAAGCCAATGCCAGTCTCGAATCTTGAGTAAGAATCACTCAATGGAAGGAAAAACGCTTAATATTTGTGAGGGTTTTTCGCGTGCAAATTGGCAACCAATTTATTATTTTGTTAAGGTCTCATCATCATACACCCTTAAGCATGCATTCTAAACACATAATAAAGCGTATATGAATAAATAATAATGATATGCGGATGGATACTTTACACAATGATCCTAGATCAAATCTCTCACTTTCTCTCTCCCGCTAGCACATGTATTTACTTCTACCCGTTACACTACACTTCTAAAGAAACCTCATTTACATTGAGGGGAATAGGTGAGAAGAGAATACAAAGAATAAAGAGGTAATAAGGCTGGACTCCCAGGTCCAATTAATAAATCAAATTTATTACAATAATTTCTAAAATTGTCCCACCCATCTAATATCCATCTGATATACATTATTCATGCATCGCAACCATGTATTCACACAAGCATGTTATCAATCAATCTAATCAAATTAATTAATCTGATAATTAGTGATCATCCAATGTTCAAACAACGATTTGATTTTGCTCGAGTCAAACTCGTTTTTGCGAATAAGTACTCAAAGTATGAATTCTCGAATTAAATTAAACTACATAATTAAATCCAATTCAATTTGTATTTAATACTAATTCGCTATTTAATTCCAAATTAAATACTACACTTTATTAATAAACCTTTTACGACTTAAATTCCAAATTTAATCACTACGGGTCTCAAAGCCCGATTAATATCCAATATTAATTTAATTAAAGTCCAATGGGATTTTAATTAATTTATTTAAGGCGTGGACTTTTGGTCAACTCGGGTCGAACCCAATAACCAAAGTCCAATCCGGGAATTACCCCATAAGCCCAGAAATCAATTTAGGCCCATTAGGCCCAATTAAACTTTAAAGGTCCATTAGTCGAATTTGGGCTTTATGGAAGCGGTTTTGGGCCCAATTGGATCCAACCAATTTAGCCTAAACCCAACTTAGTACAACCAAGCCCAATAACAACTTTAAAAGTCCAATTTCCAAAATTAGGCCCAATATAATTAAATTCCAAATTCCAAATTCCCAATTTAATTACCAAAATGTATAACATAATTAATTACCCAATTAACATTTCTAAAACATCAATTAGCCTAATTAATCATGCTTATCAACAACAAAACATGTCCAACATATTTCATCAAAAAATCAACCCAATCATGCTCAATGACTCTCGGCCAAGGGGAAATTTATATCCAATTCAAATCCAATCCAATCGAATCAAATTAAACATTAAATCAACATTCCCAATTGATTTCTAACTCATGCAATGAATCAAAATCAAAAAATCACCAAGACAACATTTAGGGCACCATTCGGCCATGCCAAAATTTTGGGGAAAAAATGTTCCAAACACAATTTCATCAAATTGATCAAATAAATCCTCAATTAAACATGTATTAAGCATACTAATTCATCCAATTTCATTAAAACATGCTTAAATACAATTTACCCAATTTTAAGCTCTAAATAATTTCATGCTTTTCAATCGCTCCGATACCATTGTTGGAGTTTCTACGGCACCAAGGATCGAATACAAAGCAAGAAATACATGTGAACACATAGGAGGGAGTTGCAGAATACTCACATCAATAGGTTGAGCGACGCAGGAGGCAACAAAAATCTGATTTTCTGCTCACTGGACTGCTCGGCAGTGAGCTGCTATCCTCCACCAATTTCGGCCATCAATCTTCAAAAATCCAAGCTCCAAGCTTCGTCAAATGATTCCCGGCTCATGGGTGGACTTCCCTATCACCTTCGCATGATCCCGGAGTGTGCTAGCACTCTTGATTTTGCAACAAAATCACACATAGCTTCCCTTCATTTTCGGTTATGCCCAATAAAACAGAAGAAGAAATGGCGTGAGAGAGAGAGGGAATTTCTGGGCTCCAAAACCTTGAGAAGGAAGAGAGAGATAAAGGAAAATGTGTAATTGATTTTTTGTAATTTAATTTCACAAATCATATACCATTTTTGGCTTTAAAAAGTCAAACCATTAAAGCCATAAATGCCAACCACACAAATCAAGTCACATCACTCAATCAATCAATCAATTGTCACATCACTCAAAGTGACATGATTTGACGTTCGATGTGACTAGCAATTTGACGATTGATTTGACTTGCGCGCCGCACTCCAATTCGAAATGCGAATGCGCTCACAAACAATCCCGGGCTCGGGTTCGCTAATTCCAATTTAATGGATTTTCCGATGTGACGTAATTAAATGATTATGCCTAGCGAAATCACGATTCACGTCGCTAATGAATTAATTCTAAATTAATTCGTTCGCCCGAATTAAAATTTAATTTTAATCCTGCGTCGAAATCCAATTTCGTTTAATATATCGAATATATTAATTTATCGATTAATTCCAAATTAATCGTTATCTCTCTTTAATTGATATTTTATCCCATATAAAATATCTCCGCAATTAATCCCAGATTAATTTTCTCTCTCATCTAATTAATCCCAGATTAATTAAAAGTGCGTGTCATACGTCACCGGTGAATCTTTGGGAAGCGACCCATTAGATCCCCGGATATGTTGGCAGTAAATACGGTCGTCAGACTATCCGAACACGTACGTACCAAGTACGACGTTTGTACCGATTTACAAGACAAGGTTGGCTTCTAGCAAAGCGCCATGCCTACCCAATTCTCCAGAAATATCCTTACAGGAAAAAGGATCTATATCAGACGTAGGATACGTAGTATTGCGTATTTCGATCCAGTATCGGATGATCACATGCAAGGCCTGGGGCTGGTACAGTGTCTGCCCCGTACGAAGCATATATCGGATTACGAGCAACTAGTCTCTTTATTATCGGATAATCATGACCAAGTCATATTATCCCGACGGTTGCAACCTTTTTAGAGAACCAGTTTTGTATCCCTACGCGATCATCATCTGCATATGACTGGAGTGACACTTCCGTCTTGACATCACACCCAACACACTATGATTCTCAATATACCCAGCAGAGGCGTACACAGAACCGGTTAAAGCCCTAGACGACCATAACCAAAGTATATTGATTGTCGCAAGCATTAGCGGTGCAAGTCTCAAGTTAAGACCAAATACACCTACACTGATTTCGGACTTCAATAGACACATATTCATACTACCAATGGAATTCTGAGGGGGTCTATCCAGAGCGAAGCTGTTTCCCGTACCATCGGTAAAACACAATCTCCTATTACACTTGCATGAGTATCCTATACCCAAATATACGAGAACTATGCCGTTTGTGCCCTCACAACGCGCACAAGTGTAATTCTAGTCTTTTACGCATTTATCGATGTCCAATCTCGATAATATTCTGACTAGGGATATTTAATGATTTATCCTTCGTGGATTGATACTGTCTCATATAATTCTCAATCCAGGAATAAATCATAAGGACCTCATATCATTTATACATCTTGGTGATCTAATCACAAATGATAAGAGAGAAATCTCATTTGTCACATAGTTAATTTGTACAACAACACCATGATCTGTACAAATAGTGACGCTATGGGTCATAATTGTCCAACACCTAGCCTTATAGGTTTGGATTTTCCCTTCTGCATCTGTTTTACGCTTGTAAATCCACTTGTAGCCTATGGGTTTTATCCCTTCAAGTGCATATACCAAGTCCCAGACTTGATTCTGATACATAGAGTCTATTTCGGATTTCATGGCCTCAAGCCACTTGACTGAATCAATGTCACGAATTGATTCGTCATAATTGGTGGGATCGTCATTATCAATGACCTGATCATGTTCCTCATCAATATTGAAATCATATCTTTCAGGCTCATGTCTTTCCCTACCAGACCTTCTGAATTCATAACCTTGTGGTTGTTCCGTCGCTGCCCTTTTGAGGGGCCTGGGGTTTAGTTATATGTTAGTTTGTTCTTATCGTACCTTATCGAGGTCAAGTCTACTCCCACTATATTTCTTGAGAAGGAATTCATTCTCTAGAAATTTAGCATTTCATGAGACAAATGTTCTTTGTTCATTTGGGACGTAGAACACATATGCTATTGAGTTCAAGGCATATCCTACAAACTTACATTTAACTGCCATATCATCCAATTTGTTAGTTTGTGTGAGCTTGACATATGCGTCACATCCCCAAACTCTTAGATAACTAAGACTAGGACGTTTCCCAGACTATAACTCATATGGTGTTTGACTAACAGTCTTGGAAGGAACTTGGTTTAGTAGTAGTGTTGCAGTTTCTAAAGCAAGACCCCAAAATGAAAGAGGTAGATCCGTGTTTGGCATCATTGATCGGACCATATCTAATAATGTCTGATTTCTCTTTTCGGAGACCCCATTATGTTGTGGAGTTCTCGGAGGAGTCCACTGGGAAAGAATGCCATTTTTTCTCAAGTAATCTTGAAATTTGTTGCTTAAGTATTCACCACCTCGGTCAGACCTTAGTGACTTAATACTTTTATTAAGTTGGTTTGCTACTTCACCTTTGAATTCTTTGAATTTCTCAAAGGCTTCAGATTTGTACTGCATAAGGTACACATACCAATATCGCGAGTGATCATCGATAAAGGTAATGAAGTAGGAGAATCCACCTCTAGCGATGACTGACATTGGTCCGCATACATCAGAATGTATGAGTTCTAATGTCTCCGTTGCACGATGTCATTTATCTTTGAAGGGTAATTTGGTCATTTTACAAAGTAAACAAGACTCATAAGTTCCATAAGGTTCATATTTGAAGGGTCTGAAATACCCATCCTTATTGTAGGCATTGCATTTTCGCATGTGAAACCCGATGATGAGTCTCAGTTGGAGGCATTACCTTTTTAGCTAAGGATATTGCGGGAAACGAAGGTCGGAAGGGGAGATTCAGAATAAGTACGTCATCAGATTCATTTCGCAAGTTCACTGTCTTCGTTAGTACTGCGTTGGTTACTTCGTTCGAACGTCAAGCAGATTGCGGGCGTTCGTGTAGCGTTGGTTACTTCGTTCGAACGTCAAGCAGATTGCGGGCGTTCGTGTAGCGTTCGAATGGGCATTCAAACGTCATCGGTATTTCTAGTTTTGCTGCTAGCCTTACACCCCAGCCCAATTAGTTCACCAAAACCCATAAAACACATTTAAAACACATGGGAAATTAAATTAAACATTAATTAAATATTAAGGTAAATATTAGTAATGTATTTGAATTAAATAAAATATTTAAACCATTTACCAATTAAATAAAACATAATATAATCATACCTAATTAAGACAAATCAAATATATTAACTTCCTAACTAAACAAAATCACATACTAAATTAAAAAGATGTCATGCCTAATTAAAATCAATTATAACAAATTAAAGATATTGTATTCCTAATCTAAACCAAATTTGTCCCCCCTCAATCTTTGACTTTCCTTGCTCAACACAAAATCAAATCCCTTCCTTGTGAGACAAGGTGAAGCCCTAGCCATTCTCTATATAAACAACCCCTAACCAAGACAAGGTGAAGCCCTAGCATATACACATATAGTTCACGCCCAACTCTCTCCAATCTCTGACAATTTACGACAATAGCACCATAACAAGTAAAGAATAATTCTCTCCATCTCCTCCACTCACCAAGCCGAAACCAGCCCCATACAGCAGCCCTCCATTACCGAAAATTACACCCCGATAACCACCCTAGATCACCGAAAAATATAGCCTCATACAGTCCCTAAAATCCTTAAAACAGTAACATAAAAAAACTGCACTCTAAGCCTTCTTAAACAACCGAAAAACACAGCCCTTGAACCTCTAAAAACACTCAAAATAGTCCGTTGAAACATCAAAACAGTGACCTGAACAGTGAGCAGAAAATACAGAGGAAACAGCAGCAAAACAGAGGCCGAACAGCAGCAGAACGGAGGCCGAACAACAAGCAAAACAGCAAAACAGTGAGCTAGGAGGCTAAACCAGTGAACCGGAGAAGTTGAGGAGCTTTACCCTTCCGACGTCCGTGAAACACAAGCCTGAAAGTCGGCAAAAAAAGGTTAGACCTGAGGGTATTTTCCACATTCATTTTTTGTTTTATTTTCATTATTTATTGAGTATTGTTCGCATGATTGTTATGCTAAAGTGCATGTTGTGGCCCTTGAGTAGATAAATATGCATGTATCATGAAATATTGTATGTTATGGACTTGGAATAAAATAAAAGATGTGTCAACTCTCGCGGTATATCGGATGGAAACACGGACATAAATTTCATAGCCGATTCGAATGGACGGTAGTATGATCTGTACTCGGGATACAACTCCACGTACCGCTTGAGTAAACGGCGCCCTCTTTTGTTTTATGTTGCTTCGTTTATTTATTTTCTGTTATTTGAATTCTGTCTGTTACTTTTGTATGCATGATACAATCGAGCGCATGGGCTTAGTAAGTGCGATGAAAGGTCCTCTATTCGGAGGGGTTAAAATCCTTTACCACGATGCTTCGCCGCGCCGGTTGATGTGTGTTCGGTTGAATGCAAGATACGTTCAATCGGGCATACTAAGTTTGATATTATTGTTTCTTTATTCTTTATATGCATGATTCAATCGAGCGTATGGGCTTAGTAAGTCGGATTAAAGGTCCCCTATTTGGAGGGGTTAAAATCCTTTACCACGATGCTTCACCGCGCCGGTTGATGTGTGTTCGGTTGAATGCAAGATACGTTCAATCGGGCATACTAAGTTTGATATTATTGTTTCTTTATTCTTTGTATGCATGATGCGATCGAGCGCATGGGCTTAGTAAGTCGGATTAAAGGTCCCCTATTTGGAGGGGTTAAAATCCTTTACCACGATGCTTTACCGCGCCGGTTGGTGTATATCCGGTTGGATGTGAGATGAGTTCAATCGGATACGTGAGGTCCCACATTGTGGATTTGTTTGCCTATGAATGTATTGCATGCATCAGGTCTGGTTCCGTTCGAACGCGTTCTCGAACGCTATACGAACGCGAACCTTCTGTTTACCGTTCGAACGCGTTTAAAAATGCTACACGAACGTGCATGTACTTTCTTAGTTCCATCATGCATCAGGCCTGGTTCCGTTCGAATGCGTTCTCGAACGCTATACGAACGCGAACCTTCTGTTTACCGTTCGAACGCGTTTACAAACGTTACACGAACGTGCACGCACTTTCTTAGTTCTATCATGCATCAGGTCTGGTTCCGTTCGAACGCGTTCTCGAACGCTATACGAATGCGAACCTTCTGTTTACCGTTCAAACGCGTTTACAAACGCTATGCGAACACACACGCACTTCTTAGTTCCATCATACATCAGGTCTGGTTCCGTTCGAACGCGTTCTCGAACGCTATACGAACGCGAACCTTCTATTTACCGTTCGAACGCGTTTATAAACGCTACGCGAACGCGCACGCACTTTCTTAGTTCCATCATGCATCAGGTCTGGTTCCGTTCGAACGCGTTCTCGAATGCTATACGAACGTGAACCTTCTGTTTACCGTTCAAAAGCGTTATCAAACGCTACGCGAACGTGCACGCATCTTCTTAGTGTTTCATTAATCAGGTCTGGCTCCGTTCGAACGCGTTCTCGAACGCTACACGAACGCGTACCACTGAACTGAGTTATTTTCATCAGATTTTGTACATAATTGTCCCTAGTAGTTATTCCTTCGTATGATGAACCTGATTGTTTCTATGCATTATGCAAGATTGTGTATGTGTCGTTCATCTGTATTCCCCACATGTATGAGTGTAATGTGTTTATTAACTTGTATGCTTGCCGTATGATAATCCTTATGTATGCAAATTGAGACATAGATTACATGCAAATAGGCTGTATGTAAATTCGGATATGTGTTACATGTAAATTTAGATGAACTTGTTGATGTATGTATGTGAACTTAGAAGCATGACACTCTCGGAAATAAGTGTTACTTGAGCTTGATTAAATTATTATATAAATCATTTCATTACAAGTGACATAAGTAAGGGACCGTTCCGAACCCAACGGTTTGAGTTCTTCCCTTGCGAGGGGTGAGTGCGGCCTTAAATCTCATTTTCTCGGTTCACACCGGGTGGCGACTCCATTATTCTCCGGTTTAGTCCCCCGGACTATTCCGTACTCCTGACCGGGCCGCGAGCCCGGGACAGCATGCGTCGCCCAGTTCCTGTGTCCCACACTTACGTAGCTTAGTTAATCTTGTTTCATTGATATGACCTAAGCGACTATGCCATAGAAGTGATTCATTGAGATTATTCGAGTTAACGTTGTATAAATTAGAGGTTGAACATTCTTTGTTTGTTTGTAAGACATAGATACCATTATTCAAAATACCATCTCCATATTTTATTTCATTGAAATAAATAGAACATTCATTACAACTTATTAGGCATGAAAAACCTTTATTACATAAAGAATAAATTGAAATGATGTTCTTTACTAGAGAATGTACATAAACACAATCTTCTAAGTCTAAAACTAAACCATTCGGCAAAACTAATGAATAAGTTCCCACACACAATGCAGCCAGTTTTGCTCAATTACCCATGCGTAAGTCAACCTCCCCATGACGGAGTCTCCTACTGTTTCTCAGGCCCTGCATATTGTTACACAAGTGAGTCCCACAACCGGTGTCAAGCACCCAAGTAGAAGGTTCAGAGTTTTGAGAATATAGTTCAATCATATACAACATACCTGAAGCATTGGGCTTCTTAGCCTCTTGGGCTTCCCTAGCTTCCTTGGCTTTCAAGGATCTGCAGTCTTTCTTCCAATGACCCTTCTTTCCACAAAAGAAACATTTCCCATTTTCCCTTTTTCTTCTCCACCTTACCATTGGGCTTTAGGTGATCTGGAGCCTTGGCATTGGCCTTGCCCTTATTTTTCTTTGGGCCTCGTGGCTTCAGGTCCGTACCCGTAAGCATGATAGAGGTTTTAAGCTCCGGTTTCAAGTCCTTCTCTGCTTGCTTTATCAGATTGTGCAATTCTGCTAAAGTAGCTTCTTTATCAGATAGATAAAACTGCATAATAAAGTTAGAGAATTATTTTGGTAAGGACTGAAGAATTAGATCCTGATATATCTCATTATCCATGATGAACCCGAGGTTGGCAAATTTTTCAATGTGGCCAATCATCTTAAGCAAATGTCAACTAACAGATCCTTCCTTATACCTTGTTTGGAATAAGGCACATGACACTTGGAATCTCACGGTATGAACGGAAGTTGCATACAACTCCTTCAAGTGAAAGATGATGGTTTGAGCATCCATATCTTCGTGAGCTTTCTGAAGTTCGTCCGACATAGAGCCAAGCATTATGCAAACTGCTTTCTTATCATCATCGATGTGTTTCTTCCAAGCATTGAATGTATTTTGGTCAGCATCTTCTGCGGGTTCAGGGGAAAAAGTCATTCAAGAACATAGAAAATATTTTCTTGTCGTAAGACAATTTTAAGATTTCTAAACCAGTCATTGTAGTTGTCCCCTTTGAGCTTATGCTCATCAAGGATGGAACGAAGTGATACTCTGTTTGCCATTTAAATGTTTGTAAAATATTTTAACCCACCTGTTAAGAGAGAATGTTAAAATTAGGAATATGTTTTTCATTAATGTTTCATAATAACATGGGCTTTTAATATTATGAATTTGCTCCCACTCAATTGTTTTAAAATTTTAAGCAAATCGCATCAAACCCAATATGATGGATTTCTTGTGGGCAAGGATCCCATTATCATCATTTTATGATATAAATCACAATTCCTTGATCATTGGGTTGGGCAATCAAACATGTCATAGCTTATGCTGGTCCTTGTGGACACCCAATCTTTGCCACTAAGTTATAAGACCACGCCTAAGGGTCGCTGAGTCTTATGACTCAGAAAATTTAAACCATTTTCAATAGTACGATTTAGGGATAAATTGGTATTGGTCAGTCTGGTAAAGCCTAGTCCTACCAATACGGTTTAAGCCATTTTGGTCTATACTTTACAATGAGAGGCAAATTTTAGACTTAAATTATTGTTGAGGATTTTAGCAAGTTTAAGTGAATAACTGTCAAATGGATTCCTCCATTGAAAATTCCCCAGAGGGAGGGTGGAGCGAACTCTCTTAAATACCTTTACCTCTTAGGCTATTATCGCCTTGGTGACAGGAATAAACAATAGATCCTCCAAATTAGTCCAACACTTTAAATATGCTTTAAGGTAAGCTTTGAGTAAATGATTATCTAGATGTCTTCACAGCTTTTCCTTTTGGCTATAAAAAGGTAGTGAGTGAAGAAAGACACCAAATCATTATCTAACTCTAGTAATACCTTTGGTTAAATTAACTGTAGTTTGGAAAGTTTTATTAACGCCTTGGTCCCACCCCACTTGTATCTTTTATAATGTCTTTTATTATAAACAAGTGATTTATATTTATTAGCCTTAAAGGTAATAAATCCTTAAGTTCATCACAGAATAATTACTTAGCCAAAGGATAAGAAATACACTCTCTATTTCTTAGAAAGTCTCTAGATGCTTGCACCCTAAAAAAATCATGCCAATTCTAATCATACATAGAATCATCAAGCATATGAGTTTTAATATGTTGGAATTATTTTAGCCATTAAATAACTTTGATTAATATTTAATTATGATATTGCATTTTATTTTATTCAATAAATAAATTTATATTCATATTTTTCTGCAGACGTGTGAACTTTAAATGAAATTTTATAATTCAAATCTTAACCAAATCATGTAAAACTTGTTCCTAAAATTACGTTCAGGGTGTTAGCTTTCCAACGACCTTTTAAACACCCAATTTCGAGTTCAAATGAGTGAGAACTAATGAAAATAAAAACGACGCACTGATACCACTGTTGGAAAGCGACCGCGAGTGCGCAGCGGAAAAATAAATAATTAAAATTATGATGCCGCTTTCCCTTTGCCCAAGACCCATTTGTTTTGATTATTCTACAATCCTAGGCATGTTACTATATATTCTAAGCATAAAACTCATAAAACATGCAAAGAACATAAACCTAAACATGGTAACTATCATACGAACTCCTATTAAAATAAAGAAAGAAAAAGACTTACTTGAACCGTAGACTCCTCCGGTCCTCCCTCCAATCTACAAGCTTTTCTCGAACTCAGCAAGCTCTTCCACGTTCCAAAGAGCCACCCAAGTGTGTGGCCTCCAAAGATGCACACACCAAAGCCAAATCTCAACGGCAAGACTACGCCTTGAGTGCACGGGTATTTTGCCATTGGTGCTAGCCTAGGCAAATACCTCAAAACTTTTAACTCGAGGTTGCTCTAGTCAATTAGACTTAGGATCCTCAAAATCAGTGGCTTACTCTTAAAACTTTAGAGTTGCTCACTTATATAAACCCAAGATTTGAAAGGCTTGGTGCAAAAATTTGTGAAGAATTCTTTGAGTTTATATAGTGCTACAAAGACAAAAAAAATTAATTAAGAATCCGATGTGGGATAAAAGCCAATTTAATCTTAGCCATTGGATCTTAATTTAGTGGTTTAATGAGATTATAAAACCCTAATAAGAGTTTGGGCCGAATTGGAATTCAAAACAAATAACAAAATTAAATAATTTTTTTTACTATTCACACATTACTATTCACGTGAATAGTATTTTTTTAAATCTATTTATTCCAATTCCCAAAGTGCCCCTATCGTCATTCACCAATCTATAAGCCACTATGGAACCTCATAAATGATCTGTTCAATAATTAAACACATTGAACCATTTATGAACAATTCCTACAGCAATCATATATGCTGTTAAATATGTACTGTGCACTGTTAACCATTGATTTCGACTTTGTTGTGTGTGACCTTTTGGGTTCCCCTCAAGTTGGACATGAAATGAATCGTGATTATTGAATAGAACATAAATTATCCTCCGATCAGATGGTCGTTCGATTTCAATGACCAAGGTTGACATCTAGCAACATGCCAAGGTCTCCAAATGAGAAGGAAAGATATATATACCCATTTTGTATGCGATTTACATATGATACGGTCCATCGCCTCACTGTATCCCCACCTATTGACCTAGGGTACGGAAAGTGTCTACCCATATGGTCAAATGTATGATGTTGATAGTGTCATGAATCGTGCTAACCCAAGAATCTCACATGGTTCTTCCGCTGTGGCCACAGTCTCAAGCACTGATCGCACATATCAACCCGCGAACTGGAATACTACTCTTATAAGAAAATATTATATGAGAGAGTGGCGATTCTCTGTTGTATCTTTACAAACTTCATGTGTTTCAACAAATGACCCAATCATACCCTTATGGCCGGATCTTTTGAACCGGGGAAGGAGAATGTCAAAGTTATTTGATCCACACATAAGATTGTTAAGACCTCAAGTCTAAGAACTAGTCATATAATCGATACATGAAAGTTCTCACAGACACAAAGGATAAACACTCCATATGAAAACTTTCGGCAGTCAGTTCGATAGACACGAGCAACTCATGCATCCATGTGATACACCAAGCAGACGGATCTCCGCTAGTATCCTATGAGATCGGCTACCCCACTTAAGGGCAGATCATTTCATCATGCTAGTCTCTCCGCTTTGTGAACGCCCATATTATTCACAAAACTATGACTAGGAACATTTAAGAGTAATGATTCTCATAAGGCGTGGAAGCCATCGTCTTATTACTCCTAGGGCTTCATTACAGTGTTGATAATTCATATAAGTTATGTAAGACACGTATAATAAAGATTGCCATTTTATTAATTAATGAAAATATTACAAATACATGTACATATAGCCCATCCACAAGTTGGATATAGGGCATATCCCTAACAGAAAATTAATATGGGATTAATTGTGACAATAATTTATCTGGATAAAATTCGATTAGAAGAGAGAACGCGATTAATTTGGAATTAATCGATTAAATAATATATTGGATATATTAATTGAAATTAGATTTTAAAGCGAAATTAAAATTGGATTTTAATTCGGGCGAACAAATTATTTTAGAATTAATTCGCGATTGACTTTCGTAATAATTTTACGAGGCATTATTATTTAATTAAATTGGATTTCATTACGTCGCGACGGAAAATTCGTTTAATCGGATTAAGCGAATCCGAGCCCGAAGTGTGTTGAGCAAGCCATTTGAATTTTGAATTAAATTGGGTCCCACCAACTTACATCACTTGTCTATCAAGTGTCAACTTGAGTGATGGAAGTGGTTGGAGGCATTAATTGCCATTTTCCCTCCAACACTTTTGCTTTTGCTTTTGGTAAAGCATATACACAGCTTGTGAGTTGACTTTGGCTAATGTTTTTGAAACAAATACAAAGAAAACACAAAAGCTCTCTCTCCCTCTCCCTTGGCCGAATACATTCTTCTATTCTCCCTTTGATTTTGCTTCAAAATCAAACAAAGCTAGCACTTCAAGAGTTGATTAAGGTGATAGGGAAACTCACCCTTGGAATTAAAGATTCAACACAAAGCTTGGAGCTTCCGAAACAAAAAGATTTTTGAAATCTCCACATCCGATCATTGTAAGTACTTCCGTAACTTCTTTGATTTTATTCACATTTAATCATGACTTAGAGATCTTTGGCATGTTCTAAGAACACTAACATCTCAATCTTGAGCCCTTCAATCTCAGTTTTGGCTGTTTCCAAATGCTTTGACAACTTCTGCTCCCACTCGGTCAGACGATTTTGAAGTCTTTAGGCTTGACCCCCTCAGAGAGAGTGCTGATTATCATATCCCGATTTACGACCATGAGGTAGGTCATCTGCATAAAAAAGTTGAGGTCAGAACGAAGGAATAAATGAGCAACCCTTTTGAGAAAAGGTTCGGTTACCTGCGTATGGAAGTCATAAGACTTGTCGACAACCTCCTCAGGAGAAAAATCTTCGAACTCTTTGGCTTTCTCCAACCCGACCACTTTGGCCATACGATTGAAGGCTGGGAAGAGGTGGGTCATTTGATCTCTCAAACCGAACTGACAATTAAAATTATTATAATTTTTTTAATAAAAAAATCACACATTTATTTTTAAAAAAACTAAATAATTATAATTATAATTTTTTTTATAATCATACCCAACTGTGCCCTCATATATATATATAATATACTTAAACCTTTTTTATTTAATAACAGATAGTTGTTGAGACTCTAATGAAAATAATATAAAAACTATGACCATAGTTGAAATATGGTATAAAAATATGGATCTATAAATTTTTATCCTTCATGACAGATAATTTTCATTTTGTTCGCCACAAGTTTTATGACACTTTGATGGAAAAGAACCTTAGAACCATTTTATTAAGTATCTACGAGTCTTTTTCGATGGTCAGGTAGAAATATCCAACTTAAACAAATTAAATATATGTCTACATTAATTAATTGAAGCCAAATTCATTAAGGTCGGGTTCTAATATTGGCTACGCATGTCCGGGTATATTTCTATCATGAATAGAAATCTATTAAAAAAATAGATCATGCGTTATTATTCTCACGGCTAACTTAAATTCCCTCTATCGAGTTTCTAAAGATTTACAAATATTATTCTATTATTGGCAAAGAAGAAAAAAAAAATCATATGCATTCAATACAAAGAATAATAAATCATCTAACATTGCACCCAAAAGAATAAAAAAATAAAAATTAATTAATAAACATGTTTAAGATCCATTACAACCCTAGATGAATGATTTAGCTACTCATATATTCAATAAACTCATGCTAATCTTTATTGATACAAAATAATGACTCATAAAAGATATACTAGAGAAAAAAGGGAAGAAAGAACTCTCGTTTACAGTATTCACCTTCAATCTCCAAACTCCAATTGAAACACTCGTCCTTGCCTGGCTCTAGGGGCTCTTCTATGCTTTGCGACTCTAAAATTGTGTTATGAGGCTTCTTTTTTAGGGTTTTGGATGAGCTTATGTTTATATAGGAGCTCTTAGGAGCTTTCCTCCTTAAAAGCATAGGAATTCAACTCGAAATAGGATTTTTGAGCCTATTGGCGCACCAATGGAAGGCAGAGAGCAACAAGCCAATTCCAGGTCCCATTGGCATGCCAATGGGAGACAAATTACATCCAATAATTTTAAACTCATTTTTACCATGATACATGTTGATTCAGTCTTCGGCATAAACTAAAAAGTTATAGATAATTGAGTCTTCTTTTCAATAAAACTTGAATCACCACATTTGGACATCATAGGCAAACGTTATGGCCAAAACTGCTACGCGAATCAAAATGTCACTTGAGTAAAACACGTTGATTTGTCCACGTTTCAAACCATTGCCTTTCCATATGTATCCCATCATACCAAAACATAAAGAACTCCTCAAAACTCTCATAAAACCCTAATTAACTCTCAAAATGTAAGATATAAGGGCGGTAAATATAATTTATTGATCGCTCATCACACCCCCAAACTTAACATTTTGCTTGTCTGCAAGTAAAAACAAAAAGAAATAAAACAAAATAAACAAACTATAAATAAACTATACTAATCCACTTGCGTAGGGATCGTGATAACATTTAGCATTTGCAACAAGCCTTTAAACCCTTAGGCATCCTTAGTAGACAAGTTATAGTCTCGTGAGGGCTTACAGCGACAACACCCATAAATATCATTCAACACACATGTACAATCATGTAAAAATAATAAAACAGTCTTGGTAGTTGTACATAATAATGTCCTCAAAGAATGTTTACCGATGAAATCAAACAACCTTCAAAGTAATCAAGCAACTCAAATCTAAGTTCCTTAAAAACTCTTCTAATTTGAACTCACATTGTGTGTAAAGGTTCGGTCGCAGCTCAAATCCAAAGTAAATCAACTCAGTAATTTCATCTAAAAAAATAGGATCTAATGGGTCTAACCAACTTAGATATCTCAAAAGTGATATGTATTTTCCTATTAAACTCGATATGGTATGACTTTTCTTTTCTTTATATTTTGACTCACCTACCTTTTTAGGTAGAATTTCTCCTCATGTTGGTCCTAACATTTGCCAATAGGTAGCTTGACGCTTATCGATTATAGGTGGTTTATTTTATTTCTCAAAGTATTTATTTTTATCATTTCTCATTTTCCTTTTTTTTTTTTTTGTTCTAATCATACCATATATCATAAATAATTACAAGCAGAGAGATATATCTAAGCAAATGATCATTAATCTTCTAACAACTTCCTCAACTAGTCACTTTTTCAATTACCTAGGTTCTTATTGCTAGAAACCTATTTTTAAGTGTGTAAGACTCTAACCTAGATCACTTAATCAAGGCATTGGACAATAGTAAATTTGGCACTTATCGTTTTCCAAGATTTCATCATAAAGCAAACAAACTTATCATTAGACTTATGCTTCACTACAAATGACTAAATATAAAAAAAAAAATTTGTTATTTTTCTTGAAAAGCAGGAACTAACACTAACATGCACACACCCACAAATTTAAATTTGGTATTGTTTTCAATATAAGATAAGCGTAAATAAGACAAGAGTAAGGAACAACACTACCGTGCATGGAGTTGATCATGCTCCTGTTGGTCAGAATTTGGCTGCGTGGGCTGTGCGGGTGGCGCTAGTACTTGCATAGACAAACGTGAAAACTATTAAACACGCAAATAGAACACAAAAAAAAAAAACAAAAGTAAATAAAATAAAAATAAATACGTGGGTTGCTTCCCCACTAGCGCGAAGTTTAATGTCTTCAACTGGACGTTCTCTAAAGGTCAACCTTCAATGAGGCTTCAATATAGCTTTAGACGTCCTAAATAGAACAGTGTCATAGGCATTACTCTTCAAGCGCCTCTTCCAAAAATGAGATGGCATATATAAGTCTTTTCCACTTAGTGCCTATGCCACCTTCTTCAACATTTTAGCTCTAGGGGTCTTGAATATAAAGATAGATTGTTAGGAGGTCTTGTATGATGATTGACTTTGAATGATTCTGTCATTTTGTTAAGTTTATGGGCGGTATCAATGATGCAAGATTCCCAATATTGTGACTTGTCCCATTCTGTCATGAGATTTTCAATAGGCTCACACAACTATTATTGCCTAACTCTTTGTTCCATTATTTCCTCATAGATGTACTTTAGAATTTTTATGTCTAGCTCTTCATCAGACATATGCACAATGCATGCTTCAAGATTGTCAATTTGAGAGTGCAGCGTAAATATATCCTGAATAGCATCATTTGATATGTTTGATCTAAAGCCATCATCTTGCTTTATTGGTATGGAAGTTATGGGTGACTCATCTACTTGTACTTCCTCATGAGTGACAGATATGGCATTACCAAATTCTTTCCCTTCTCTCTTGAGGTTGTCTTATGTGTTTCTTAAGAATTCTCATTGTGGTCGTTGGCTCGGGTTGCCAAATTCTATGTTCAAGGGTGACATCTGCCTCTTTACCATTGCTTCTAATCTAATAATGTTCTTTCTGGTTTCCTCGTTCAGATTAGTTATATGCATAAACAAGTCCTTCAATGAAAGTTTTGGTTCTTGAGGGAATTCTTGAGCTTGCGGTGGGTACAAGCGATATAATGGTTCAGTGGGATGTGCGGGACCTTCATTGTTATGCCATGTAAAATGCTGATTTTTCCACCCTGGATTCTAGTTGAACATGCAATGATCACTAGGGTGATTTCCCCCACATATCTCACATCTCATCATTATGCTCCGAAAAGTTTGAGCATACATTGCGTTACTTATCTCTCACATCCATTGATAAATATTGCATTGGACAACAGACCTCATAAAATCAGACTCTATCTCACCAACATGAGGTATAGTTGTAGGCACTGCATTTTTGCATATAAGTCCCTATGATGAGTCTCATTTGGAGGCACTACCTTTTAAGTCGCGGAAGTCACGGGAAACGGACGTCGGAAGGGGAAATTCAGAATAAGTATGTCATCAGATTCATTTCACAAGTTCACTATTTTTCATTCGTACTGCGTTCGTGACCACGTTCGAACGTCAAGCAGATTGCGGGCGTTCGTGTAGCGTTCGAATCGGCGTTCGAACGGCGTCGGTATTTCTGGTTTTGCTGCTAGCCTCACACCCAAGCCCAATTAGCCCACCAAAGCCCATAAAACACATCTAAATTAATAAAATGCATATTTAACACATGGTGAAATTAAAATAATCTAAAAAATCATATACCAAAATTAAATAAAATCATAAAAATCATATACCAAATTAAAATAAAGTCATGCCTAATTAAAATCAATCAAATCTACCACCTTCCTAATCTAGCCAAGACATGTCCCCCAATCAAATATTAGACTTTCCTTGCAAGACATTAATTGATTCCTTCCTTTTCAAACACGAAGAAGCCCTAGCCTTTGTCTATAAAAGAAACTCAATTCCAACCCTTCACATCTCCAAACACATTCATAAAAAAACCACAAAAAATTCTGCAAAGTATTGACATCCTAGCTCATTCACACAAAAAAACTCATAGCATTCACACATAACAAAATTTATAAGCAATAAAGAATTCTCTCATCCTCCCTCACTCACTCTCAATAACCGAAAATCACAATCCAAAGAACCCCCATTGCTGTGACCAAAACACATCCCGAACATCCCCTTTACCTCACCGAAACAGCCCACAAACCACACCATAACACCACCGAAAATCACACCCAAATAGCAGCCCAAATCACACCTAAACAGCAGCCCAAATACACCAAGAACATTAGCCTAAACACAGCAAACACAGTGACCGAAAATCAGCAGTAAGACAGCAGCAAAACAACAGCGAAACAGAGCGAAAACGGTAGCTTGAGCAGCGAAACAGTGAGAGAAAACATTGAACCAGTGAACCGGAGGAGTTACGGAGCATCCACCATTCCGACGACCGCGTATGGTACTTCCGAGAGTCGACATAAAAGGTTAGACCTGAGGGCATTTTTAATCGTTTTAGTTATTTATTTTTATTCATCTTTTAATCGTTTTAGTTATTTATTTCGTATGTGAGTCGTTCATGGATGTATGTTGTGGCTTTGAATAAAATGGAAAATGTGTCGCCTCTTGTGGTATATAGGATGGAAACCCAGACATAAATTCCATAGCCGAATCCGAATGGACGGTAGTGCGATCTGTACTTGGGATACAACTCCACGTACCACTTGAATAAACGGCGCATATTTTGTTTTATGTTGTTTTGATTCGTTTATAGTCCGTTATTTAAATTCTGCATGTTATTTGTTTGTGTAATGATGAGATAAAGCGTATGGGCTTAGTAAGTGGGATTAAAGGTCCTCCGTTTCGAGGGGTTAAAATCCTTTACCACGATGCTTTACCGCGCCGGATGACGTATATTCGGTTGAATGTAAGATGTGTTCAATCGGGTATACAAAGTCTGATATCATTGTCTTTATTTTTATATGCATTATGTCATTAGCGCATGGGCTTAGTAAGTTGGATTAAAGGTCCTCCGTTTCGAGGGGTTAAAATCCTTTACCACGATGCTTCGCCGCGCCGGATGACGTATATTCGGTTGAATGTAAGATGTGTTCAATCGGGTATACAAAGTCTGATATTGTTGTCTTTATTTTTATGTGCATTATGTTATTAGCGCATTGGCTTAGTAAGTCGAATTAAATGTCCTCTATGTCGAGGGGTTAAAATCCTTTACCACGATGCTTTGCCACGCCTTGTAGCCCGTTATTATTTATTAGGTGTCATCTATTCACCCGTTCACGTATGTGTCATGTTGTTTACTATTTTTTTGAGGTCACTGCTGTAACCACGTTCGAACGCATTTCAGAATGCCGCACGAACGCATGTTTTCTGTCTCAGTTCGTTCGAACGCGTTTACGAACGCTATGAGAACGTGAACCTTCTGTTTACCGTTCGAATGCGTATACTAACGCTACTCGAACGTGCACGTATTTCCTTTGTTTTATCATGCATCAGGTCTGGTCCCGTTCGAACGTGTTCTCAAACGCTATACGAACACGAACCTTCTATTTACCGTTCGAACGCGTTTACGAACGCTACTCAAACGCGAATGTATTTTGTTTCATCAGGTCATGTCCCGTTCGAACACGTTCTCAAACACTATACGAACGCGAACCTTCTGTTTACCGTTCGAACGCGTTTTCAAACGCTACCCGAACGCGCATACACTGAACTGAGTCATTTTCATCACATGTCATGCATAATTATTTCTTAGGTGATTTCTCTTGTATCATGTAATCAATCATACTATTTGTATCCCTGCATTTATCTATTTGATGTGTTCATGAGATGGTATTCAAGCATGATTAGGCCGTTAGTATGTTACTTGGTTCTTAAGCATGATTTAGCCTATTTGGTTGTTCATTTTCAAGCATGATTAGTCATTTATTTTGCGTTTGGAATTTGCATTATGTCTAGCTTGTTCTTTATTTTTCGCATTATATGATCGAAGTATGTTCATGAGATTGCCGTGTGCTATTGCATGTTCTCCGTTATTCCAATTTGCTTTCATGCGTGATTATTATTATCTACTGGCATGCCTATGATCGAATGTAATATGCTTATGACATCGCATGCTAACCGTATTTATCTTTATGTATGTAAATTGGGACATAGATTATATGCAAATAGGTTGTATGTAAATTCGGACATAAGTTATATGCAAACTTAGATATGAGCCTTGTACTTATGCATGCGAACTTAGGAGTAAATTACCCTTGGAAATAAATGTTACTTAGGCTTGGTTAAATTATTGCACAAATCATTTCATTACAAGTGGCATAAGTAAGGGACCATTCCGAACCCAACGGTTTGAGGTCTTCCCTTACGAGGGGTGAGTGCGGCCTTAAATCATTTTCCTGGTTCACACCGGGTGGCGACTCCATTATTCTCCGGTTTAGTCCCTGCGGGCTACTCCGTACTCCCAACCGGGCCGCGAGCCCGGAACAGCATGCGTCGCCCAGTTTCTGTGTCCCACAATAGTATAATATCTTAAAGCTCTTAGTTCTCTCATCGTCCAATGATATTCCATTATTTGACCACTTGAAATCAAAGAAAACTAAAAGAGAAAGATAAAAAAGATAAAGAAAGTGTGTTTAGCTTAAGCAATTAGAGTATTTTCCTAATATTAATAAAGAAAAATAAAATAAGTCTCTGGCAACGGTGCCAAAAACTTGATCGCGATTTTATACCATACGCAAGCGCACTTATCGCTCAAGTAATATAGTGATAATATGTCGGATATCGTACCCATGAGAACTTATTATTTCTCCTATTAATACTAAGGCTAACCTACTTAATTTAGACTAAAATATTAGTTATGAGGGAGATTTGATTATTTTAAAAGTAACTGAAGGTAAATAATAGTAAAAAATAATTTTGGAGACTACTTTATGCGCGAGAAATATATAAGGTTGTGCCTTCACATAAGCACACAAATAATGGGTTTGAGCACTTTTCATTCAATTGGGTTGTTATGAATTATTATCCTAAACCACTAAAGTATCTACAAGTTTCTTTCGATGGTCAGGTATGAATATTCAACTTAAACAAATTAATTATATGTCTATGTTAATTAATTTAAGTCAAATTCATTAAGGTCAGGTACTAATATTGGCTACGTATGCCCGACACGTATATTTCTATCATGAAGGGAAATCTATTAAAAAGAACTAGATCATGTGCTATTATTCTCACGGCTAACCCAAATTCCCTCTGTCGAGTTCCTAAGGATTTACCAGAACTAGTTTACTGTTGGCCAAACAAATAAAATATACATTCAATACAGAGAATAATAAATTATCCAACAACGCTCTCAAAAGAATAAGAAGATGTAAATTAATTAATAGACATGTTTAAGATCTATTACAACCTAATGACTGATTTAGCTACACATAATATTCAATAAACTCATGCTAATCATTATTGATACAAAATAATGACTCATAAAAGATAAACTAGAGAGAAAATGGAAGAAATAACTATCGTTTGCAGTTTTTGCCTTCAATCTCCAACACCAGTTGAAGTACTTGTCCTTGCCTGGCTATTGGCGTTCTTCAATGCTCTACGACTCCAAATTGTGTTATGAGGCTTCTTTTTTAGGGTTTTGGATGAGCTTATGTTTATATAGGAGGTCCTGAGACCTTTCCTCCTTAAGAACATAGGAATTCAACTCGAAATAGGATTTCCGATCATACTGGAGCTCCAATGGAAGGCAAAGGGAAACAAGCCAATTTCAGGTCCCATTGGTGCGCCAATGGGAACTCATTGGCGAGCCAATGTGAGATAGATTACATCATGTATCTTTAGGCTCATTTTTTACCATGATAGAGTTCGATTCAGTTTTTGCCACAAAATATAAAGTTGTAGATAATTGTGTCTTCTTTTTCCAATACAACTTGAATCACCTCATTTGGACTTCATAGGAAAAAGTTATAGCTAAAATATAAAATATTGCGTGAATCAGGAGGTCATTGGTGCAAAACACATTGATTTATCGATGTCTCGAACCCATGTCTTTTCATATGTTTCCCATCCTACAAAAACACAAATAACCCTTCAAAACACTCATAAAAATCGAATTAACTCTCAAAATATAAGATATAGGAACAGTAAATACAATATATTGATCGCTCATCACGTCCTCTTACGAAGGAAGATGTTATTTTGTCGTGGTTGTTAATGTAAATGCATTAAACTTGAAATTTAAATGTTATTTTTAAATTTTAATATTTCTAATAATAAAAATAAAAATGAAAAGTAAAAACAATCAAATACCATCTCATCTCTAAACGACAAGCCAGATTTGTTATGTTTGAAACGATATTTTGGTAATTTACAATTCGACTCACGGTCATTTAAAATTCTCACCAACAGCAAAGGGAGTATTTGTAATTAAATGGATATTTGTCATCAATGTGTCACAAATCAATACTTGAGGGAAGGAAATGAAAATTGCACTTTTCATGAAATATAAAAAAGATTCTAATTTCACAATTTCATTAAGGAATTTAAAGAAAACTAAAACTATGTGCACTAGTATCAGCTTTATCTATTTTGATAACTAAAACTAATTCACAATTTCCCTTCAACTTTGCTGCAACCAGCAGTCATAAAAATTGTGATGGTAGTAGACCCGGCCAAGGTTCTGATTTGGAATCGGACGATTCTGGTTTCAACCGGTTTCGGTTTCGGTTTCGGAATCGGAACCATAATATTTCGGTTTGGTTAGAATTCACCCTAACCGAACCGAAATCGAACTGCTGGAACCGGAACCGTTCGGTTCCAACGGTTATACGGTGGAACCGTTAAATTTTTTATTTTTTTTTATAAAAATCATTATTAAAATTAAAAAAAAACGGAAATGGAACCGGAACCGTTCGGTTCGGATCCGGTTCCACACTTGTGGAATCGGGAACCGGCCGGTGTGGTTCCGGTTCGGAACCGAACCGGACCGGTGCTACATGGTAGTAACATACAACTAATATAAACAAGAAAGTGATCAAAGAGACTATTGATCACTTAAAATATATATATATGTAAATTAACTTTAAATTTTAGGTGGTTTCTGTAAATTCCCATTAAAGATTTACATATTTCCTTCAGTATCAGAAACAAGAATACATGCTGAGATGATAGGGTTATTGTCTGACTAAAATTGGAGCCAAATGCATAATAATGGCATAGATTAATAGGCATTACATTGCCATGTACATATATATACCCACTTCCCCAAAACACTATGGCAATTCCAAGTTCAATTAGATTCATTTGTCTTGGTTCTTTAACCTTTTGGTCCCACCTTTATCACTTATAGCCCATCCATGTTCTAAAACGATGGCATGTCTCCATCCAATGGCTGTGATTTCATTATTTTGTTGTTATATTCAATTTTATTTTATAACAAAGAAAGGAATTACTGATCATAATTCATATATAATTCAAGATTTACAATGACATATTCAACTTATAAGTTGAATTTGGATTCAAAACCAGAGAATTGAAACTAAAAGGTAATGAGATTTCAACATAGATTTAAAACCTGAGCCGATTAACTAATTAAATATGTATCAACATATAATATGATAATAAATTTGAAATATAAGCATTTAAATTTGCAATTTCATTCAACTTAAACCCGAGACAATGATGAATTAAGAATTTCTATATATGTGTGTGTTGAGACTTGTGTCCCAAATGAGAGTGGTTTGGTAGTAAATGACTCAGGACTTGATAGACAGGTGTTGAGTTTGAATCTAAGTGGTGTATTTCGTGTAAAACCTTGGGACAGCCGATGATTTTACATGTCAACTTAAACTTGGATCGAATGATTTGACGGCGAAATGTTCAACATTTCTAATTGAAATTAAAAGACTTAAATCGATACTTAAACCTAATTACTTGAAAGGTGAATCTTTTAAATTGGAGCTCAATGTCCTCAAAAGTGGTGGTCCATGTAGGTCCCCTTGACCCGAATGGTGCCTCACCTGAACCCACTCATTCAACCATTTGAATATTTGATCCAGTGGTCCGACCCATGATGATGGCCCTAGGTAGCCAATGAGGGTGTCGGTCTTCGAATAGGGGTACTGTTTTACCTAAGGTGCATCTTTTAAGCTGGAGCCTAAGGACCCAACCAACATAGTATCCCACATCACATTTAACCGTCCTGCTTTAACCAAGAATACAAATTTACAACCAAAGCACGACAAATATAATACATAAACTCATTATCAACAAATATATCAAAGTGGGTAAATTTAGTTACCCCTAGCTTCATTTTTACCCCTACAAAATAAATTAAAAAAGGAAAAAAAAAAAAAAAAACAATATAAGCAAGTCATAATATAATTACTATATTACAATAATATTTAGACTCCCACAGGCTGTGCTGCTGCCGTCGCCGCCGCCGTCACCGGAGACGGATCAGAAGCAGATTCATCTTTACGACGGTGAGATGCATTATATTTGTTATTATGCATCCAAACTTTAAGCACGTGCCTTTTAACACCGATTTCATTACAAAACTGAATGAGTGCCACGTCATCATGCCTTTGCATTCGCCACCCTATTCTCTCAGCAAACTCGAACATCTTATCCTTCTGCTCCTGCGTGAACTTAGTCCTACGCCTCTTACTCTTCCCCGTCGCCGGAGACGTTGATCTCCCGCCGTCCGTCCCCGGAGGACCGACATTGAGATTCACTTCGTCCCTCTCGGGGGTCTCAGACCGTCGATCGAAATCATCATGATCAACGGCTCCCATTAACTTGATAGGGTTCTTGAAAAGCAGCAAGGGTTTTGGGAGCGGCAGCTGGCCGGGGACTTCTCTTCTGTGGAAGTTACGGTGACAGCCGCATGCAGCGCACGTGAGGGTGTCTTCTGCACGTGGCATGAACTCGCCGCAGCCGTCATTGGCGTGGCCGCCGATGGAGGCTGCGTGATTCCTCATGCACTCTTTGTATTTGATTATGTGTTGTTCTTGTGGCTGCTGATATGGAACCAAACTGAGATCCATTTATGTACTTCAAAGTGATTGATCAGTAGCTTGTGTTGTGTTTTGTTTTGTTTCAAATGGAAATGAGAGAGTAATTGTGTTTTGTTGTAGTAAATATTAACCGTGATTGTGGTGGGAGGAGCCTGATGATGAAATATATTTAAGACAGGACACGAGAGATGGATGTGCTGTGTTAACAAATAGCAATTTAAAAAATGGACAAGATTCTCTTAGCTTTCACTTTTGCAGATACCACTCACCCCATCCCACAAAAATAGACTTACTTTTATTTTCACATAAATTAAAAAAATATAGTTAATATAATTATTATAATAAATTTTACTTGTATGTTTCCTAATAGACCCCTAATTTTACTTATTATTTCAAGTACAATAATTGATGATGGTTTATATTTGTTGATAAAAAAACACATTAAATAAGAATATATTAGACAACTAAGAAATCAAAACTATACTCTAAAGATATAGAATGGATTATAATTTCAGACGAATGAAAAAGGAAAACAAATCTATCTTTATGAGACCGAGAGAGTATAAAAATAATGATTGCTTGGAAATCTACTCTCACCTATAAGCTTCCTAAATATTCATAATTTCTCGAATTTACATCCTCAATCATAAATTATTAAGGATATAATGGGAATTGAGCATATAGAGGCTCAATGTCACATCCCAGTATATCAGGAAATGACCGGAAGGAGACGACGTCACCATCTCCATAAGCCTCTGACATGAACATGAATGACATAACATAATCTGAACATGACAATGACTTGACCAGAATAAACGTGTACTTAATCTTATAAATATGACATTTTTCTGGAAACATGCATAACTGACATAACTCGCACCTAAGTTACATTATGTGACTTTATAAACCATGATCCATATACAAAAATATCTTTTGACCTCGTAGCTTAGTATGACTAGCATACATAAATGTAGACCCATAACATTTTGTCTCTAATGACAACATCTGGTATTCATCTTATCCAATGCTCGTCCTCTTCCTACATGGAATCCTGGAACACATAAACTGAGTAGCGAGGGTAAGTAATAAAAACGGCCTAGTCTTGAATACTGTAAAATAATAACATAAATAACATAACTTGTATAAAGGATTGTAAAACTATGTACTGTAACTGGAAATCATGACACGTGACTCTGACCAATTAACTGTAAATAAAAATCATGAACTGTAAGTGAGGATGATGACACATGACTGTAAACTGCAACTGAAAACCATGAATTGTAAATTGTAAAACATGACATGTAAACTGTGAAACATAAATTATAATTCATGACACATAGACTATAAATCGTAATCATAAATTGTAATCTTCAACTGAAAAACTGGGAACAAAATCTATAACATGTACTATAAAATGATAAGCCTAGACTGAACATAAACTGTAACCACGAAGCTTGACTTGAAAATCATTAAATGTAAACTGTAAATCATGACATGTAAACTATAAGGCATGAAATGCACACTATATAATGTGACTTGTAAATCATGACATGTGATTAGGGATGACAGTGGGTAGGGTTTGATGCAGGTTTGCCATTACCAAACCTGCACTCACATATGTAAATAAATTACCAAACTCACACCACCATATAACAATAAATTAAAAAACCTACATTGGTACCTAGTGGATTTTTTAAGGGTTTTTTAAAATATCGAATTCACTTGTGCTCTTAATAATATAATTTTTTTATTAGACATTGATACTTTTTCATAACATACAAAAAAGAAAGTATTTGACAGTTTGCCAATTAGGAAACATAAAAAAAAGTTTATGATGTTTATAACATAAAATGAAATAGCTAAAATAAAAGTTTACGATATAAAATGTCAATTTCATATCACCACAATTACATCCTAGAATCACTAGCTGAATAACATTCATCAACATCAATAGCACTAGCACCCACACTATCTTTGCGGGTAAGCGAATACTTGTTAGGGGTATATGCAGGTATTGGTGATTACCAAACCTGCAACGAGTTCTATTTTAATTTACAAAACTTGTACCAAATTCGCTTAAATATTTATCAAATCATACTCATAGCGGATAGATTTTTACGGGCAAAATTGTCATCTCTAAACGTGATCTGTAATTCATAACTGCAACGGAAAACCATGAGCTGTAATTGAAAACATGAAATGTAGATGAAGTCGTAAAAGATAAACTGTAAATTATAAAATCATAAATCATGACTGTAACTGCAAACATGAATAGAAACTTATAAATAAGAGCTGAAAACTATATCATGAACTATAAATTATAAATATAACTATAAATTATAATCGTGAATTGAAAACTATAACGTGAACTGAAAGCCATAAACATGACTGTAAACTGCAAGCTTAAGCTGTAAGACGTAAACTGAAACACGAACTGTAAAGAGAACCTGCATGGAACAAGCCAAGCAAACCCACATAAGACTGAAATCGTTCCCAAGAAAACCAAGACAGTTCGGTTGAAAACTCTAAACCTCTGAAGAACGAGCAACAGAAACTTAGAGTGCTAATAGGGCACCACAAAGGATTAGCAGACCTTTGATAAGCCAAAACCAGTGAGAGCAAATTGAGGGTTTCTCAATACTCACGAGTTTGATGTATTTTTGTTTCAAGAAGTTGACCTCTAAAACATAGAGAGAACAAGCCTTTTATAAGGAGGCTACAACCCTAACCCTCAACAAAAATAATAAATGCTAATTAATACAATACCTAACCCACAACCAACACAATCAAAATAATAAATCCTAATTAATACACCAACATAAAAGTCAAGCCTTAATAAATAACAACAATAACTAACAAAAAACCATACTAAAATAGGTCTAAGTATCTTGAAGTTCCACGACCTGAATAAGGTTCACTATCACAGGTTCGTCCAGCGTCAAGCCCATACTCAATGTAGTAGAGGCTCGCAAATAGTCAGATATTGTCTTCTGTATGAATCGATGTATTGCTTCCTGAATATTCTTAGCTCGAGACCTCGTGATTGGACCTTCTGGAATATGCATAATAGTAGTATGTTGTTGTACTTCATGGGTTGTATCATGGGCCTTATCATTCCCCCGCTTCTCAAACGGATTCAACCTCGAATTGCATCAAAAAAAGATAAATCAGAAATATTAAATGAAGCAGAACATTATACTCACCTGAAAATTCATTTTATAGGCATTGTCATTGATTTTCTCAAGAATATGAAATGGGACATCGCCTCTGGGTAGGAGTTTGGACTGTCATTGCTTTGGGAATTGCTCCTTGAGCATGTGAACCCAAACCCAATCTCCTGGTTCGAATGATATTCGGCGTCTACCCTTGTTGGCATGCAAGGCATATTGTTTATTCTTCTTCTCAATGTGCTTTCGTGCTTTCTCATGAATAAACTTGACCAAATCGGCCTTGCGCTTACCATCCAAACTAACCCTCTCATCAACGGGCAAAGTCAATAAATCCAGAGGTGTTAATGGGTTAAAACCATACATAATTTCAAAAGAAGAATAAGAAGTAGTGGAATGAATGCTACGATTATATGCAAACTCAATGAAAGGCAAACATTCTTCCCATTACTTCAAATTCTTAGAAATAATAGTATACAATAGTTGGGGCATGGTCCTATCAACGACTTCGATATGACCATCAGTCTGTGGTGACAAGTGATGGAAAACAACAGCTTAGTTCCCAAATTAGCATCCATGTCTAATACTATACTCCGAGGCACCCTATGTAAATGAACAACCTCATGAAAAAATAGTTCAGCAATATGTATGACATCATCTGATTTGTGACATGCAATAAAGTGTGTCGTCTTGCTAAAACGGTCAACGACAACAAAAATAGAGTCTCGTCCTTTCCTGGATCTAGGTAATCCTAACATAAAGTCCATGGAAACATCTACCCACGGTGCCTAGGGAACAGGTAACTGTGTATAAAGCCCATGCGATTGAACTTTAGATTTTGTTATCCTACAAGTAATGCACCCATCAAAAATGCGCATGAATTCTTCTTCATTTAGGCTAATAAAAATGCTCAAGCAATATATCCAAAGTTTGTTTAACACCAAAATGACCCATAAGACCCCCACTATGTGCTTCAAGTACCAATAACTCACACATAGAACAATTAGGTAAACATAATTTATTCTCTTTAAATAAGAAATCATCTTGTCTATAAAATTTATCACATGCGCCTTTTTCACATGCATTGTAAAGCTCAACAAAATCATGATCATTTGCATACAAGTCCTTGATGAATTCAAAACCAAGAAATTTAGAACTCAATGACGTAAGTAAAACATACCTTTGTGATAATGTGTCAGCAACCACATTCTCCTTACCTTGCTTATATTGAATGACATATGGAAAGGTATCCACAAATTCCATCAATTTGGCATGCCATTTATTAAGCTTTCCTTGGTCTTTGATATGCCGCAGAGATTCATGGTCAATGTGAATCACGAACTCCTTTTCTAGAGATAATGATGCCAAGTCTTTAGAGCTCTGACGAGGTCATAAAAATCTTTGTTGTAGGTCGGGTATCGTAGCACCGTGTGATTTATCTTTTTACTGAAGAAAGCTATATGACGTTGATCCTGCATAAGAACTGCTCTAATGCCAACACCTGAAACATCACACTCAATCTAGAAAGTTTGATTAAAATTAGGTAAAGCTAAAACAGACATAGAATATAAACGATCTTTAAGAAGTTTAAAGGCACTCTCTTATTCCTCCCCCCAATGAAAACCCATATTTTTCTTTACGACTTCAGTGAGTGGTGCTGCAATAGTGTTAAAGTCTTTTACAAACCTCCTATAGAAACTGGCTAGTCCATGGAAGCTCCGAACCTCAGTGATGCTCTTAGGTGGAGGCCAATCACGAATGGCCTTATCCTTGTCGTCATCGACCTTAATACCTTGATCATTAATGACATACCCTAGGAATACCATTTTTTCCATGGAAAAGTTATATTTTTTAAGATTAGCATACAACAATTCTTTTCTCAAAACATGAAGCACGGATCGCACATGTCCTACATGTTCATCTACATTCTGGTTGTATATTAAAATATCATCAAAGTACACAACAACAAATTTCTCCAAAAAAAAACACGTAAAACATGATTCATTAGACGAATAAAAGTGATTGGGGGATTTGAAAGCCCAAATGGCATCACAAGCCACTCATATAATCAATATTTTATTTTAAAAGAAGTCTTTCATTCATACATTCCCGCATCCTAATCTGATGATACCAACTTTTAAGGTCAATTTTAGAAAAAAAATGCAAGACCCATATAATTCATCTAACATATCATCTAATCTAGGGATAGGGTGGCGATACTTTATAGAGACATTGTTGACTGCTCGATAATCCACGCACATTCTCCATGTGTCATCTTTATTTGGGACCAATAAGACTGGAACCGCGCATGGACTCATGCTCTCCTGTACGTACACTTTTCTCATCAATTTATCTATTTTCCTTTCGAGCTCCTTAGTTTCCTTGGGATTACTTCGGTAGGCTGGTCGATTAGGAATGACCGCCCCTAAGATGAATTCAATCTGATGTTCAATGCATCGAAGTGGTGGTAAGCCATGAGGTATCTCCTCTGCAAACACATCTTCATAATCCTGAAATAAATAAGTAAACACACTAGGCAAGAACATGTTAGGGTTAGTTTCATCAGAACTGAGAAGTATTTCTCTATACAAAATGAGGATCATAACTTTGTTCTTGGCATACTCTCTCCTCACTTCCCCCTATTTAGCGAAGAAACTATTTTTCACTCTACCCCGACTCTCTTTATTTTGTTCACGCTCAGTATTTCCCTCACTGATTGGAACTCTCAACTCCACCCCATCGACTCACATTCTCAGTCACTCCATTGGGTGTATTTTTTATGGAAGCATGTAGCTCCATTTGGTCTTCAAAAACCTCTTGTGGTGTCAATGAGACGATTGTAACTTTTCTTCCACCCTAATCAAAATAATATCTATTCCGAAACCCATCACACGTCACTCTTCTGTCAAATTGCCAAGGACGCCCTAGTAACAAATGCCCTACTTGCATGGGGACTACATCACATAACACCTCATCCTTGTATTTTCCGGTTGTAAAACTAACCAAGACCTGTTTATTGACTTTAACCTCTCCGCTATTATTCAACCACTGCAAACGATTAGGCTTAGGATGTCTAAGCAAAATCAAACCCAAATTCTCAACAAGTATTGTGCTAGCCACATAAGTACAACTACCTCATCGATAATCATGCTGCATACTTTGTTCTGAACTAGGAATCTTGTATGGAATATGTTCTCCCTTTGTTGAGTCATATCATCATCAACCTTGGCCTAGGTACTCAAAGCACGTCGGGTCACAAGGGACTCCCCCTTGACTGCATACTCAATCTATTCTTCATCAGTAGCAACGTCCAACTCGAGCGTCTCTTTCGCAACATCCACACCGTCTGAAATCACCTCACCATCACCCCTCATATACATGGTCTTTTTATTAGGGCACCGTGAAGCTATATGAACACTCCTTAAACACTTGAAACACTTATGGTCATGACTCTTATTTGGTGGTGTGTCGATTTTTGGTTTAGGCTTGGTGGTGAAGTCTTCCCTTATTTTTGGGGCCTCTGATCTAAACCTAGATGTGGTCTCATCCCTATCATCCTCCATGTATTGTTTGGACCCGAGTTGCTTCTTAAAGCAGGTTTTCGCTTCAATTGGCGCTCTACCTTCATTGCCTTGTGTACCATGTCCTCTAACCCCATGTAATGACGCAATTCCACTACATTTGCAATCTCCTTATTCTAGCCTCGCTGTCTTCCTCTACATTAGCTCAAATCATGGCAATTTCAATCTTTTTAGAGTAGTCTTATACACTTTGAAACCCTTATGTAATATTCTAAAGTTTATAATACAAATCTCGATAGTAGTGGCTAGGTAGAAACTGTTTCCTCATAACTGTCTTTGATTAGTGGTAAATGTATCACTATTTTACACTCATTTAACCTAATATTTTGTATAGTTTCTTGAGTTTTATGAATATTTTGATGTGTTTTGTGTTATTTTATAGATAAATAAAATAATAGGACTATCTGGAATCAAATCAGGGCCAAAACAGTGAAAACAGACAAAATGGGCAAAACTATCTTTTAGGCGTCGCGATTGCAACAACTCTGTGTCGCGACCGTTAACGTGCGCCGGAGTATGCTAACATGCGTTTGACACATGTCATAATCAGAGAAGTTTACTATCATGCGCCTTGCTAACATGCGCCTTCCACATGTCAACATCACATTAATTTTTGCTAAAGTGCGTCATGCCACGTGTCACCATCAACTGGTGTTGATAATTGACATCGCCACGTCATTGCCACATCAGCACAATTATTGAGATAATCATTCAGGCATGCCACGTGTCATCATCTCCGCAGAAGACGCGTCACATGGCACAAATCAACGGCGCGTCGCGACGCGCAAGGACCATGGACGCCTATAAATTCAGCTCGATTTCAGAATTTAATTCATACTTTCTTCTATGTAATTCCTTAAGAATACTCAGAAGATTGTATCTTGTTTGTTTATTTACAGCTTTCGGTAATTAATTTTCGCATTTTCACTTTCTTTTCTTTACCTTTTAGTCTTTACTTTCTGCAATTTACTTTT